>OOFC01047468.1:37789-51532 GCA_900323345.1 Pseudochromis fuscus
CCGTATTTTCCAGACTATAAGCCGCTACTTTTTTCCAACGCTTTGAACCCTGTGGCTTAAACACCGGTGTGGCTCAGTATCGGTGGCACGAAGCTTGTTAGCTTTTTACAAGCTAGCAAGCTCCGTGCTGCCGATACAATTAGCCTCGTCACATCAGACCCGGTCAGAGTGGACCACATGAAACTGTTCGAATAAATTCAATAGCGGCGTTTAGACAGGTGCGCTCAATAGTCCGGAAAATACGGTACTGTGAAAACCTGTATTACACTGTTAAAAATATGTCATTTAAACATCTAAAAGTTGCGTAAGTGGTATTATCATAACTCATCCCTCTCCACAACCGACATATATTAACACCTGATCGGGGAGAACCACAGAAGCAAAGACCAGTAGAAATATGCTGTGGGAAAGTGTAATCTTCACTGGAGGGAGGCATCTTATCCTCCTCGTACATGTTTATTTCTTTCCACCCGAAGTTGGAAATTTGTTTAGGTTCCTCTGGGTCACATTGTGACTACTTCCAGACAAAACAGTGTATCTGCCCGGCAACTGTTTACTTTAGAGAGGAGTCCTGTGGAGCTTATCAACACCTTGGTCTGTCATTGTCGAAGAATGATTATTTACTTGAAGGTGACCTGTGGGTGTGCAGAGAAATGGATGGAGAGAGAAAAGCTTCTTGCTCCTGAATACCTGCACAGATTGTAGTGATTTTTTTCATTGAGTGGAAGAAGAGGAGGAAGAAGATGGTGAAATGTGTTTAGGTGACGGTCACGCCCAGTGTTGATGATGATATTTGTGCAAGACAAACTTTCCTCCATTCAAACTTTCCTCAGTTCAATTACGTCCCTGAGTGGAAACCAGGGCATGAGGGAAGTAACAGAAAAGTTTAACTGGGAGAAAACAAAAGGAAAAAGAAACAGTTAATCAAATGTCATGTGTTTTATTGACAAAACTGGGAACAGGAGTCCTTCAAACAATCAACAGAAACTAAAGGTTTTCACCTCCTCGACTGAAATAAACAAGAAAATCTTTCCTAGAGACACAAGGGAGTAAATCCACCAAGCTTAGTTCAAGGAAACAATGCATACTCAATCTTCCAGCTGACCCACTGGAAGCAGCCGGGCTCTCCCACTCCCACTCAAGCTTTGTGATCCAGCTTGACAAGCAAAGTGGAAACCAGCCGTTCCCAATCATCTCCCCCAGTGAGGTGAGGGAGGGAGGTCGGCACCCGGAGGAGCTCAGGAGAGAAAACACAGGACGTAACACATGGCACAATTCAAACAAATCTAGACATGTTTTTCTCTCTCGCCACTGACTATTGTAGTCTGTGAACTATAAGGTTGGATGGTGGTCCATCAGAAGGAGCAGCACATAACCTGTGTGAATTCACCTGCAAAAATATTGACACTCCCATCAGCCCCAGCTGCACTTTGCTAGTAAGCAAATGTTAGCATGCTGAACAAAGATGGTAAACATCTGCTAAGCATCAGCATCACTGAGCTGTTCCCACAGTTTTGATAATTACATTTTAATGTCTGGGTTAAGCAGGATATAGCAATTCACTAATTACTGGCAGCACATTATAACAGTGGCTCCCAAAGTGGGGGTCAGGACCCCTTAACTCCCCACTGCCCATCCAGGTGGTCATAAGATCTTTCCAAAGGTCTCATTAAATTAAAAAACAACAATTAAAGATAGTTGTTAAATTTAAAATAAAAGTCTTCTGCCACTAATCTGAGCAACAGGATAGTGACAGTATCAGCTGTAACCACCTCCTGGGACAGTGGGGGTTGTGAGTGGGTGGTATTGTTATTTTAGGAGTCAAAAGTTTGTGAACCCCTGCATTATACAACACGGATGCTGCTGATAGATTCAGTATATCCTTGTTTGCTGGGTGTTCTCGTCCTCTATGTTAATACCCTCTGTGTGCCACCTCATCAGTCCTCCTCAGAGAGTTCAGATTTAAATTCACACCCGGTGTTGCTCTCCTCTCTCCCTGCTGCTTCTCTCTCTCTCTCTCTTTCTTTTACTGCTTCCATTCACTTCAATGCTTCAATGGCAGATCTTCAAAGAACAACTACATACACGTGTGGTGCTCGTTGCCGTGGAGATCTGGACGGACAAGGATCACATCCCCATTAGTGTGAAGCCGCTGGAAATGCTGCGAGATTTCGCCAAATACCGGCAGCAGAGCATCAAGCACCACGCCGACTCTGTGCAGCTCCTCTCGTGAGTTGCTCGTTCACACTAAATCTTTTACCATCACTGTTCAGAGCAGCTTCAGTGCAGCGTTTGGGTGAATGCAACACATTTTCTGACGGTCTCAATCAGCGGTGGAGAGTAACATTTACTAAAGTACTGAAGCACAAATTGGAGGTACTTTTTTATTATTATTATTATTTTTTTAGTATTATTCAATTCAATTCAATTCAATTCAATTCAATTTTATTTGAATTATGCCATTTCTTACAGATTTAGTTACTGTTAGGAGGTGAGATTTACAAAACAAGCTTCAAAACACAGCTTATTGTTAAAGATCAAAACCAGGAACACACTTACTCTGGGTACACACTCAACCACTCGGTGAAACTAGACTGGACACAACACACTTAACAACTGTTTCCACCAACTGGAGCAGATTGTATTTGATAGTCTGAGAGAGGCACAAACCTCAGGACTGGGTCAGTCCACTACCCCACACACTTAAGGCCAGGTCAGTAACATCTGGACATTCTCCAGGTGAAACAGACTTCATGATTTCATCCTGTAGAGTCTTATGGACTCATTACTGTTACACACTGACACACTGAAATTGCAAAGCAGCTTGTTTCCACTTTATTCCTGCTTGATACAACACAGACTTAGTGTTTTCCTCTTATTCAGTACAACTATCTGTCTTTTAGCTTCCCACATAAAAGTTTTTCTTGTTCTACATAAACTTTCATTATATTCAGAATAAAGAGATTTCTGGATGTCTAAAGGATTTTTAATCTTTTATCCATGTAGCACATACTTTGACTATTTTCATGTTTACTGTGTAATGTCTGTGTAAAAATTTATCCAAGTGTGTTTGTAAAGGTCCAACCATTTTTCCTCCATTGTTGTCGTCCCATGTACTTTTACACAGGCAAACTTTTTGCTTGCCATTTCTCATCTGGTGTCTTTTCACCGTTGCCGTGGCAACACAGCATGATTGCCAGCTTCACTGCCGACAGCTGAAAAAAACATCACAAACCTGGAAACAGACTGATGTGTCAGAACTTTGTTTTTTCTTCTTTCCTCTCCCGTTAATCATGTGATGAGCCCTCAGTGTGTTGCTGTCCCTGTTTATAAAACTGGATGAAAAGTTAGTTTAAACTAAGAGTAGCATACTGCTTGAAACACACTGATGCATCACCGTTAATGACATAATTATTCCATATGTAATAATATATCAGTCAGATGTACTTCTATTTAAATAGGATTTTTTTTTACTTTGCTGCATTTGTACTTTTACAAGTAAAGGATCTGAATACTGCTTCCACCACTGATCTCCACTTGAATATGAAGTATGAATAATATGGAAATGAATTACATGTCAAAGAACTATTAAACCATCCCTCTATATTTTAGGTGAATTTAAACATAAGGTGTCTTGTAGAGGAATGTTTTTTCTGTTTTTTGTCATATTTCATTCTTGTTTTGTCATTGCTCCATTTTATCCTCAGTTGCACTCCATACTGTGTATTCAGATTGCAGTAAAACCAGCTGGATGGATAATCTGGATGGGGTACAGCTGCAGTAAATAACTGACCCAGAGCGTCCCATTTCTATGCAGCTTTTTGTTCTCATGATATTCTCACTGTTTATCTTTTTCATAGTGTCATAGTGCTCTAACTGTGTTTTAAACAGCGTCTTCATGAGTGAATATTTACATCAGGCATTTCTGACGGTTCCTCTATGTCCTCCATCACTCTTGTAGAAACGTGACCTTCCACTACCGCAGGAGCAGCACTGCGTACTTCGGAGGGATGTGCTCTGTGAGCCGTGGAGTCGGAGTCAATGAGGTCGGGTTTGCTGTCAGACGTCCAGCATCGCTCTGTGCATGTATCACGGAGCGTGACTGCAGCTGAATAATCTCTGGTCTCTGTTGTGCTCACAGTACGGCACCGCCTGGTCCATGGTGGGGTCCTTATCCCAGAGCCTGGCACAGAACCTGGGCATCCAGTGGGACCCGGCGTCCAAGAGAAGTATACATGAAACACTTTTTGTTTACTCATAAGGAGTATAAATGAGGTAGGGATGGCAGGCTGTTTAGGGCCAATCTTACAAGGTTTGTGTCACTTAAACTACTGAGAAACATTAGTAGCACTTTCAGTTTTATTGAGGATCCTTTGTAGTCACTCCTCTCAGTTAGGGGTCCTCTCTAGTTGTGTTTCTATTGAGCTATGTTGACTGTAAATGGCAAACCTAAAAAAACGTTTGGGAAAGATGGAAACTGTGATGTATCGGTTAAATGTAAATGTGATGAAGTGCAATAGAAATAGGTTCGGCAAATGAGTGATGACGTGAAGAAATCATGTGACTCAACTGTTACTGGAGCCTCTACTTCAGGAGAGATAAAAAATGTGGTTATTGCTGCTATGTAAAGTTTTCCAAGAGCACACAGCTGTAAAATCAGATGTTCAAATCTCTTTTACCGGTCTTTCCATTACTGATGTTTTTCTTTGAGGTCTGATTGGTGCTTTAAGGCTGTACGATGGGTGTAGCAGTGATGGCTCTCATTGGCTCTCCCTGGATTTTATTTTTCTGAAAATTTAGGCAAAATGTATTTAACTAAGTTTCCATCATTGCTGAAAAGTGGCAAAATCACACCTCAACATGCCATGCTAGCATATTTGTGTTGCTCCTAAAATGAGAAGAAATACCCAAACAAAAGTGTTGGCTTTGTGTTGTACCACTGAACATACCCCTGACAGGAAGTTGCAGTTTCTGATGGCGCCGATAGGACCAAAGTTCCTGCTATATTAATGTAATGCAGTGTTGTTGCAATGCACTTTTGTTGTTATTCTGTCAGTGAATTAAAAAAACTACATTTTTTTAGTTTTAAAAGATTAATCAGAGATGTGTCTATTTAACAAGCAAGTTTTTTTTAATTTTTTTTTTTTAATTTTTGAGCACAAGAAATTTAACCCCCCCTCACTTTGTTGATGCGGTGATAGATGAAGGATCACAGGAGCATCTTTTATTACATGACCACTCAGATATTTACATAAAAACTATGACTAACTATAACTATAAATACTTAAATAAAACATTGTCACACATTGAATTGAGACATTAAAATGTCTTTAATGTCTTTAAAACAAGTGAGGACATTTGTAAGAAAACTAAAAGGTGTTAATTGGAGTAAACTGTCTCATTACAACTGCAGCACCAGGAGTGACAGATGGAGAGATGCACTGATTTTCTCATGGTCCAAAACTAGTGTGAGTCCAGCTCAAGAAGGATTTATGTCATCAGGACTGAGATCACGGTGCTTAATGAGGCAGAGCCATCAAACAGCTGGCAGGTTAGAAACTGCAAGCTCCAAGAAAAAATACTAACAGTCAGCAAAATTATTTTTATGGTCCCAAAAGCGGCCGAGCGTGAGTATGTCAGTGAAAAATAGCATGAAGCATTCTTCATTATTCAGCACAAAGCTTTGGATATCAGGAGCTAAACTCCCTGGTAAATGCTCCTTCTCTGTGAATTACATTCATGTTATTTGATTGAAATATTGTTTTTTATTGAAATCTGTAAATGTATATTTTCTCCATTTTTTTTCCTTCTCTCTCTGTCCTGCCTGCAGAGGAATGTGGTTGTGCGAACCTGTGGGCCGGCTGCATCATGGAGGACACTGGGTAATAATGAACACACACACACATGCACACACACACACACACACACACAGACACAATCTCTGAAACAATAACAGATGTTTGTTCATATGCACTCTGGGAATGTTGAGAATGAAGCTCAGGTTCCATTGGCTGTTATTAATTCTGAATCCACATGTCAGCTTGTTTGTTTTGTAGTGTCACACAGTTAATATCCAGTCAGTAAAAAACAAAATGCACTCGAATGACCCCATGAAATAGATATAAATGGGCCCAACAGGCTTTTGTTAACCACTGCTACATGACAGACTCTATTTCTGTTTTTTATGATTGTCACAAATTGCTTTGTTTTCACTTTGACTTTTACCATCCTCCTTGCACAGGTTTTTATTTTCTATTTCTTGGCTTTTTTTTCTGAATCTTTCTGAGACTTGCAAAAATGGACAAATTAACAACGCTATAAACATAAAAACATGTTTTCCAGTTGAGGAAAAAGAGCTTGATAGTGGGTTAATAAGATAAGACAAAGGGAAGAGTTCATAATCTGAATGTAAACTGATCTGTGCTGTGAGCTTGTTCTTGTCATGTTTTCACTGTATTCTCACAAGGCAGCTAAAGTCTTATGCTTAGTTTACAAAAGGTTTTTGTATCTGATTGATTGTTTTTTTTTAGCTCTGTGCACGGCCTCCTTTCATCCCGGGAAATAAGTACAAACACAGCAAGATGAAACGCAAGCTATGAACCACATATATTTATTATTAATATACTCTTCTGACAGCAAACTGTGCTGTTTATTCAGTTTGTTCTTCCATGTTTTGATGCAGCCAAAGCAAACTGTTGTGATATTGTTCTCTGTATTTACAGAGTACGTTAGATATATATGCAGAGGTAGTTCCCTCCATGTTACATTCAGAGTGCCACCATGTTTATCAAGGGATGTAGATGTCATCAAGATTCCTGATCATACTGTGCCCTGTAAAGATAGAATACAAACTCAATAGGTAAAAAATGGCTGCAGTATAAGGTCTTTACCAAACTGTTACCGTCTTACTCCATAACTTCCTCCAGTTGCAAGGATCTACAAGTTTAAGGCTGTAAGTGCAGAGTAATTATGCTGTATGTTACGGGCTGTAATCTAACTGGTAACACATACTATTAAAAAACAACAACAACAAAGATAAGGTAAGATGTCATTTTTCCTGAAGGAAATTGCAGCGAGTATAAAGTTATATAAAACAGAGAGCAAACAAGAAACAGAGCCCAACCCAATAAAAATAATAGTAAACAGAAATGCACATGAAGCTAATTAGGGTGAAGTGATACCAGCAGCATCCCAAGTTCAGAAACATCCCATGAAACCACGCCTCCACCCTTGATATCACATCTGTGGTTCTCTCCCTGTGCAGAGTCCAACACCCACAGAGATTCTCCAAATGCAGCATCACAGATTACAAGGAGTTCCTATTGAAAGGTGGAGGCTCGTGTCTGTTTAACAGGCCAACCAAGGTCAGAGTCCCACTATTCCACTTTATCTTTGCATGTCACTAAATCACAGATTTTACACCGTCTCATCTTTCTTTTGCAGCTGTTTGAGGTCGCAGACTGTGGGAATGGATTTGTAGAAGTGGGAGAGGAGTGCGACTGTGGAGCGAGAGCGGTGAGTTTCTTTTCTTCCTTCTCACGTCTGTTTGTTGTCGGCTGTTTGCACAGATGGGTAAAGCTGTTTCCTTTTTTTTGGGTCTGTTAGGAGTGCTACAAGGAATGCTGCAAGAAGTGTTCCCTCGCCAACGGGGCGCACTGCAGTGATGGACCCTGCTGCAATAACACATGTCTGGTATGAACTTGGTGTTTCCTTAAAGTCAATGAATGGCTGGGACTGTAGAGGTTTGAACTGAAGTACAGGCCAGGGAGAAAACAGTTCATATACACGTTTCCTTTTCATAACACCTCTCTCAAGTGTTGTTGCTAAGTTACAAAAAAACACCTTTGCATTGCTTCGTTGTCAACATTGAGTCTCTATAGTTTACTTCAGGGCTTCACTACATTTCACACATAATTTACCTGTAAATATTTCACAATAAAAGCCTGGGTAATAAATGAAGCTGTTTTGTCTAAACACTAGTACTGGGCGTTTTATTTTGAAAAGGTTAAGGAAGTGTTGAGTTTGTATTAACAACTACTTTAATGTTTTGAGCCACTGTGGGCTAATTAAACTTATCAAATAGATAAAATTAAAAATAAAGGCCCATCCTTAACACAAGCCAGCCTCAACTAATAGCTGGATACCTTTTTGAGTTCAGGTAAATAAAAGCCTGATCTCTATCTAAAGATTTTCCCTTATTTAGGAAACTTTCATTTAATTCTTTCATCCTCTCTCCTTTTTTTTTCCAGTTCTATCCTCGAGGTTACAGTTGCCGCTACGCTGTGAACGACTGTGATATCTCAGAAACCTGCTCTGGAGACTCTGGACAGGTGATGTCATGATGCACCATTGATGTGTTTCGTTTTCAAATGGTTTATATGTCTATAAGTGGATATTGTTTTTGTCACTTTGCAGTGCCCTCCAAACCTTCATAAACAAGATGGTTACCTTTGCCAGGTTAACCAGGTATGAAACTTATTTCTTTGCTGCACACATTAACCGTCCTGCATTACAGTCTAGAAGCTGAGAATGAAAATTAAAATTTTGTGTCTCTCTGCCTGAAGGGCCGCTGCTACAACGGAGAGTGCAAGACCAGAGAGAACCAGTGCAAATACATCTGGGGCCCAAGTGAGATTATTCCTCCTCCTGGTTCACATTAGTTGATGTTAGCAGGGTGTCAGAGTATCAGATACACTTTTAAAAAAAGAGTCTTTTGTAATCAGTGTCTGTGCAGTTCATCCCTCCTCTCTCCTTCTGGTTTCAGAGGCTGGAGGCTCGGAGAAGTTCTGCTATGAGAAGCTGAACACTGAGGGCACAGACAAGGGCAACTGTGGGAAGGATGGAGACAAATGGATCCAGTGTAGCAAACAGTGAGTTTTTAAAGAAGACACTAATGGAAATATAATTAACTATGTCAGAATGAAAGTACTTTCCACTTCCACATAGTGTCCAGGGTGTAAAGGATTGTTATGCTTGAAACAAAGTCCATGTCCATGATGGTTAAACAGTATCTAAAACCACCTCTTCCCACCCTGCACTTTTCCAACAATTACAAGTAATTTTCCCAGTGATAATCCAACATTCACACCCTCTTAAATCATGCAGTGATTATCTAGCTCTCCGAGGGTGAGAAAGGAGAAATTGTGTCTTCTCAGGCTCCCACCTTCAGTTTGAAGATGCAAAGTAGTTTGATTTTCAGCAAACCCCAGCTTCTAGTCCTGATGTGGGTTTTTTCAGTTTCAAGTTTCTGGTTATTTTCGCAGCCACCCAACAGAGGGCAACAGAGGACGGTTTTCTTAAAGGAGCATTGCCTTCAAAAGTCTTTTCATGAGCTGAATTCTTAATTTTTTTTCCCCATTTCGTCTAATATTTTGGAAAAACTTTCATTTAGCACACTTGA
Organism: Pseudochromis fuscus; assembly: GCA_900323345.1. Taxonomy (NCBI): domain Eukaryota; kingdom Metazoa; phylum Chordata; class Actinopteri; family Pseudochromidae; genus Pseudochromis; species Pseudochromis fuscus. The sequence goes on from OOFC01047468.1 coordinate 47,190, forward strand.
CTTCATATTTTCTCTTCGTCTCTACTTTTCTGTGGCTCATCCTGAATGCACAAATATAAAAACTTTTAAATAAAAAATCATAATAGCCAGAGTAATAGATTACATGGTTTACAGTGTGAAGTGTCCTCACAGCAGTTTCAGACTCTTCAGTGGATTTTTCTGTGGTTGCAGCACACTGACAGCCAGCCTGACTCACTGCATCACAGCCTGTTCTTTTAATATGTCCACATTAAAAGACAATTTGTCTGTCTTGTTTTTGGACACTAGAAAGTTTTCCACAGATGGAAACAAGTTTTCACTCAATTCAGTGTTGTTAAAGAGCACATTTTAAAGCAGCCAATATTAACCAAGGCGTTCTACAGAGTAATTTGAATTAACATCAGGTCATTTATGTTGTGCCACTTATAATCCTCACGTCCCACTAACGGTTTAGGGTTGCTAAAAGCTTAAAGAAAAAAATCAATAGTCCAATGATCATATAAATTTAGACTACAACAATGACATAGTGTCTACAATCAATATAATATAATATGAATGACTTTCAACAACAGCAGAAGAATAGCCAGAAAAAAATCAGACTAAATGAATTCTCAACAACAATGAAGGTTGTATAAAATATCACAGTTTTATTGACACATTTTAAAGTATATTTTCAGTTTCATTTATGTTGTTGTTTATTCTGTTTGTTGGCCTGCTTATTCAAGGAGCATCTTTTTTAAATCTTTCCAGATCCAAGCAACATTTTACACCCTCTTTATAACTGGAAGATCACATGTGTTGGTCTCACCTGTTTGTCTTTTCTTGTCCTTTACAGTGATGTTTTCTGCGGTTACCTTTTGTGTACCAACGTTGGGCGAAGCCCACGCATCGGAACGATGAAAGGAGAAGTTACGCCCACCTCCTTCAATCACCAAGGCAACGTGATACAGTGCACGTAAACACAAGTCTACTTTGTTTTCAGACCTGTATTTTCCCAGAGAACTACAGACAGTACTCTTTTTGTTTCTTCTTCTGATCAGATTTGATTCCCTTCTTCTGTCCTTGTGATTTCTCTCCTTCTCTCAGCGGTGCCCACGTCCTTTTGGACGATGACACTGATTTAGGCTACGTGGAGGATGGGACTCCCTGTGGGCCGTCAATGATGTGCCTTGACCACAAGTGTCTGCCCATCCAGTTGCTCAACATGAGCACCTGCCCCAGTGGACCTAATGGACAGGTGTGCTCTGCCCATGGGGTGAGTCCTTCTCTACAGGTTTGGTGAATGTCGACAGTTTCATTAATCACTGATTGGTCCACAAACCTCGGGCTGGGCTCATTCATTTGTCCCCTTCTTTGTTATGTCTCGTTTTGTTCTGACTGCTAATAACTTCAGTTACCATTTCTCCATGTAGGAATTACTACTGAAGATGCACAGTTGTAACTACAGGCATGGCAATAATAGTAGTTTTGTTGAAATGCAGACTTTATGAATACATAACAACATTATTAATAATCTTTATTTACCTCATAACAATCCATGGTGACAGGTTCTACAAGCCCTTTAAATATTCTGACAAGGTCCATATACAGCTTCATCCATAACTCTGAAAGTCCTTAAATGCAGTCCTAGTGCAGTCATTTGACGATGGTTAGATTTTTATACTGTCATGAACAACATGTATGTGACAGATATGTAACAAACAGTATATGTAACATTGCAGATCTTCAGAAATGTGTTCATTGTGGTCTGTTGGTCTGTTTTATATCCCTTATAATTTCTACATATATATTTCATACTATTAATGTAACTCAATATATTGACAAATAAGAATATATATGGACAAATAAACAAAATATATTTTGAGAAACAGTCATTAACATACAATTAAGCCTTTAAAAAAACTGTGGCTCTTATCAATAAGGCCTGAGCAGTTCTGCCTGTGATGCAGCCACATGTCTGCTGTGTAAATGGATTTGTTTTAGATGGTTTGCTGGGCCAGTTTAAAAGAATAGTGTTGTGTCTAGTTCAAAACCAAGGGCCCAAACGCACAACACAGAGACGAGTGAATAGTCAAGCTAAGGAAAACTTCAATAAAACTTACTAGGAAGAACTAAAAACCCCCAAAGTGCTGCAGGTTGCAGGCTGCTATAATTCAAAAGGAAAAACCAAAACAAAAAACACAAGCCAGAGATGAAAGGAGACAAGCAGTAAGGACTGAGACAGGAATACAGGCAGGTAAACAGTAAAGTAACAAACACACCTGAAACAAGGGAAGACACACTTCATACATAAACAAAGGCAAAGTAACAAGGAGCAGAGGCCTGCACTACGAAGCAAGATTTGACGTTAGTGAGGTAACTGCAGGTTTACAGTGCTGGTATACTTTTTACTGGGACATATCACCATGGTAACCTCTGCTGCCAGCAAACCTAACCTGCCCCAGAGCAGATAAGAGCTCATAACTTATAAAAGCACCACCCACTGACCAATCAGATGTCTTATCCCGTGGATAGAGTGTGTACAGAGTGGACGGTCTCTGAACAAGGAAGAGTTTTAAAGTGTCTTTAAAGACTTCTCAGTCTACTGCTGTAGTCCCTGCATCCAGCCCATTTTATTAAAGGAGATATATAATTTATAACTTGACATACACACTAATTATTTTCATTGAAAAGCATTCTGCTGCTGTTTAAAGCTGCATGTATATAATAACCTCAGAGAAGAGACTCCAACTAACAACTGTCAGTCAGACTGTCAAATTATAACTTTGCTAAACAGAGACAGTATCAGTGTTGTTAATATCAAATGTGTTTTTTCTGGTATTTGTGTGTTGTTAACCAGATTAAGTTCTTCTCACGCTGTTAGAAATAATTTATTTTGTTTTCACCCGCCTGAAAATTCCCAAAATGTTGAGCAAAATAATAAACTGTGAATAGATAATAACCTCCTATAAATACCCAGCATAAAGATGGCTGCATTTAATCATTACCACTAATAAACCTGATGCATCCACATTCATTTCAGGCTGCTTCTGTTCCCCTCATCGATTTTTTGTCTGATCTGTACAGGTGTGCAACAATGAAGCTACGTGCACCTGTGACACCACCTGGGCGGGGACAGACTGTAGCATGCCTGACCCGCCTAAAGAGCCTGAGGTCGTTCCTGATGGAGAACCCAAGGGTCGGTTTCCACCTCTCTCAGCCAACTTCTGCCAACTTATGAAAAAATGAATAACACACAAATTGAATTGCACTCATTTTATGTAGCCAAGACTGACACTGATATACATATATACCGTATTTCCTCACACAATTTCTGTTGGTCAGACTGTGTCTCTGATAATGGCTGGGGCCATCGTAGATATGAACAAATATCTAACAAATGACTAGTTCACCTTATCAAACAGAAGATTAGAAAGCAGTCAGAGCACAAACCAGAACCAAGGCATAATCCATGTTTTCACAAATAAAATTTGAAGCTTGTAAATGAACAACTGAGAATCTCTCAAAAAGTAATGTTGTTAATAGACGTACTAGTGAAGCTAATAAAGTCCTGCCTCTAATACAAGCTTTCTTCAAATATAGCCTGTTCACACTTGGTTGGTTACATAAGTCTCAGGTGATTGGACAGCGCGTAAATACAAGTGTGAACGAAAACCAAAATGCACTGAGATCCGGTCAATCAGACCACATCAGGAAATGATCTGGGACAAATGTGACCATGTATCTATTGTAATGTGAATGCTAATGTGTCCTGATGCGTCCCCCATAACAATGCTCATTTGCAAGCCGTGAATGACTTTGTTGTATCACCTGAATCGCCCAAACATGTACAATAGTTCTTAAATCAGTTCGCAAACTGTTTACAAAAGTTGACGTTGCCGTAATGACATCCAAACACATGTGGTCGGCAGGATAGTTTGGAGGCACACCTTAAATACAGCTCTAAATACATGTGTCCCTCAGTTGTCCGCTAGTGATCGGATCACCCGTGCAAAAAAAACCAAACCACCCACAGAGGCCTGTTGGCTTCTGCAGGTTGAGTAAATAAAGGCCCAGGCCACTAATTGAGGAAATACGGTAAATATACTGTATATGTTGTTCTGCAGTAGTACTGTCAGTCACACTGCTAGACTTCCTGAAGAGAATATACAAGGCAGATTTGTTTACTTTGATTCTGAAGATAAAATGGACTCACAATTCAGCTGTTCACCTGATGCTTTGACCACAGGGGGGACGTGGGAGGTGTTTATTAAGGGGGGCGGGGGACAGCGGCATAGACGGAACTTCATCCATGACTCTGAAAAGCAGAAGCCTGCTACTTTGTTTTTAACAGGGTGGTAATAATGCTCCTTTTCCCTCTGCAC
>OOFC01047469.1:0-39597 GCA_900323345.1 Pseudochromis fuscus
CCAGACTATAAGTCGCTACTTTTTTCCGACGCTTTGAACTTAAACACCGGAGTTTCTCATGTATTGGCGGCACAAAGCTCGTTAGCTTTTTACAAGCTAGCAAGCTCCGTGCCGCTGATACATTTAGCCTCGTCACATCAGACCCGCAATTTCGATCCTTTTTATGTCCAGCACATGTGAAGAATTGACAAATAAAGCTGATTTTGACTTTATATAAGGTATATGGCAACTATTTAACAGTCTAATTAATAGTCATCTGCCACAATTATAACTATGTATTTCTATAAAGCTTAACAAATGTAGCAACAGCCTCCCAATGACCAGTCAGTAACAGAAGGAACAGTCAGTGACATTGATATTACATACTTTATAATTTGACCTAAATTACTAATGAATTATGCGTCACACTCACTGTATGGCTTCTGCTGTACTATAAATTACAGTTTTAATGAGTTGCAAGATAATTTGTCTGATCTCTGCAGTCACTCAGCCTCATTGATATTTAATCAACTTGTGTTTCAGCGGTAAAATGTCAGACAGAGTCCTGAAACATCACACTTATGCTCAAAAATTTAATAAAGCAGCTTTGTTGTCATAGCATCCCGTCATAAACACTTTCCAGCGGCAGATCAACCCACACCATAACGCAGCTGCAACTTTAATAATATGTTTGTAATAAAGAATGCACTGTGGTGTATCTCCTCCCTGTCACCCTACCTTTTCACTTAGCAGAATAAATACTTGTTTCATGTAGAAACCATCTCTGGAAAAAGGATGAAAGTCCCAAAGGAAATTTCCTATCTGATGTACCATTTGTCACTGCTGCATGTAAGTCAGAATTTATGGTACCTATTACTGGATCAGTAAATCCAATGTTCTGTAGCCGAAAGCTCTTTTGTTGCTTGATTTAGTTTATCTGAAAAATACATCTCACAATGAAGTATGAATACATCGGTAGAGGCAATTTATATCACAAAAGAATCAAAATAAAAACTACTTGCATGGATTTATACTATTCTGGGTTAGGAAAATTACTGAGTGCAACTCTGGGAGATAGTTAAATTATGTGCTGTTTATATAATAACTTGTGCAGATAATACCATTTCACTGCCTGAATTAAGTTTGTGAAACACCATTACTGCTGCGAATACAAGCACTCCAGATGTATTTGTGTGTGGAGGTGCAGGTCAGATGTATATTTTTGTGTACAGCTCACTGCAAGAGCCCAGACTGAACAACACCTACTGCGACAATTCCCTTCAATCACATTGTCTGCAAATTAAAAATCAACACTCTAGAAAGTAATATTTCACACACACACCTTTCTGTTTAAAAGCAGACCTCTTACAGGGGGCTTTGGAAGAGAAATGAAGTGGGAACTGTGGATGAGTGTGTGCCTGTATGAAAAGATCAAATGAAACCTTGCTACAGTTGTGAGCTCAGAGGGCAGAGGGGCTGAGGGTTATGCAAATGTCTGGTGGAATAGTGGAATTCCCCTTCAGTCCTGTTCCAGATAATATTCAGTGTCAGAAATATTCACCGCAAGCCGCTTGGAAATGAAATAATTAAATAGAATCACTTACACCATACATTTGGACTCGGAAAGGGCGAGAGGGGGGTTAGTGTGTGTGTCGAGGATGGTGTCCGCAGTGTCATCGCAGATCTTGATTCCTACATTCAAATTGATTCTTCTATTTAAATTCAATATGGGTAGCGGCCCCCATTTTCCACATTAGTCCTCTGAAGAAAAAAAAACCTCCCGTCACATGTGACATGAGTGACATGCAATACTCCATGTGATGGCTCGTGCACACAAAGGCAGGGGTGGAAATATCCTCTCCCTTTAAGATAGTGCACAAAGTCATCATCTCCATGCATCAGCAGCAGGAGGAGAAAAAGACGTGATTATTATGTGCACAAGATGATGGATCGCACGTGTATTCCCCCCTTATCTTGCCAACAGCAGTATGTACTGCACATATCACCTACCAATGACAGAGATGCAACGGCTTACAGAAGTCAAATGGCAATTTAACTTTGATCATACAGCATTTCTGATTTACATTTGAATCACTCTTTGATTGCATCAGATGAATTTTTGACCAAAAAAGAGAGGAGAGAGAGAGAGGGAGAGGAAAAAAAAAAAAAAGACCAAGGTCAGAATACATTTCAAGCTGAACTTGAAAGTTCTCCCTCTCTTAGCCTGCCATGCACTTCAATTTACCGTCTCATTATTCAAAGTGAAAATGAAAATTGGAGCCTGAAGCATTTATATTTGAACAAAGAGAGGGGAAGCAGATTATGAATGTTCAAAATGTAATTTCTATTACACTTCCATTATTCTTCTATTAATCACAGATTCATTCTCTCTGTGCTCTTCAAGTAAAACACGCTCATACAGTATTCATGTGCATACAGGAGGAATAAAGAAATTGGCAAGGCTATTTGAAATGTTTAATTTATGGAAGCTACATCCTCCTGCTGAAAAGAAAGTTCTGGAAAGTATATGTTTTAATCACAACGCATGAAATCGTCACTGTTTGACAAACACGGTGTAATTATGGCGAAAGCAAAGAAAAAAAAAATCTTTTGTATCAGAATAATCCTCGTTTCTCTGGTTTTTGAATAACCTGTATTTGTGAATAGGGACCTGCATCTCTTTATTGTTCTGCCTGTCTTCTATAGGAGGGCTAATATTCACAAAGAGAGATGAGATTTAATGCATACTGATTACTCTGGAGACCCGCTATTCAACTCTGGGAGAAAGCGTCAATTAAAGAGTTTTAAGCCTCCATAAACTGCACCTTAAACAGCTGATCAACGCTATGCAGGCCTACCTCCTGGATTTGAGCTGAGTTTTGTTTAAATGGAGCAAATTCATCTCTGGAGAGAAACCTTGTAATCCCCTTTTAAATCTCCAAGCAGTTGAATAAGTATGCTATTCATACACAATGATTTTTTTTTCCTCTCTCTCTCTCTCTCTCTCTCACAGGCAGAGCAGTAGCACGGCAAATACAAATCAAACCCAATCGCTTGTAGTGTTTAAGAAATATTAAACTCATGCCACTGAAACATGTCAGCTTGTATCCAAATACAAAGAGTGCATGCTAACAGCAACGCTATCAACAGAACACAAACACACTCTGGGGATATCTGTTTAGTTTCATTTGGCTTACTTATGTATGTATTCATAAGCACTGAGGCATGAGTGCATGCAGATATTTTCATTTGTGTGCAATGAGGCTTTGACATTGACCTCGCTTTTAAAACACAATCACAATGGATGTACAATAACATTTGGCTGGGGTTCAACAATACACCCAGTAGTTTATTGATACGGGCACAAACATATCTGCGTGAACTGTCCTCGTTATTGGCCGGTCATTAGTTTGATTAAGAGTGCAGTAACCCCTCGGGGCTAAAACCTTGGCCTGCCACATTTAAAGCTCTTCTTGCGAACTCTGCTGTGGTCCGACAAAGTGAAGAACACAAAACCGCATTCACCGAGCCTCCGAGCGTTACACAACAATAACACAGCAGGACTGTTTTTTTGTTTTTTTTTTTGTTGCCGTGCTCATTTTGATCCAAATGAAATGAGGTGGTGGTGGTGGTGGTGGATGGGGAAGAGGAGGGGGAGAAGAAGAAATGAAGCTTTTGGCATCCAGCAGGAGAATGAGATGTTTAAGACATTGATTCACCTTGGGTTCAGAACCACAGTATCTAATTATAGCCATGGGAATCTAGTCAAGGCCATGGTATTTCAGGGCTGGAGAGAGACAACATTCTGCTGTAACTATGCTCTGCTCTACATGAATCATATTCCCTATGTGGTTTGGCAGCCATTAAAACAGAAAGAATGCCCTTTCTCAGTCAGAAGCCATGGGCGAGTGTACCTCTATTGTACCAGAAAGGTTAACATATTTTTTTTTTGACAGTGTCTGAGTGATCAACACATACTGTGGCAACATACTGAAAGCAAATAAAATCAGGGACTCCAGAAGGCTCGGTGTTTACCAGTCATTAGGTGGTTTTCAGGTGGAAATATTGTGATAAAGCTAATCACGGTATTAGACATAGATAGGTCACCAAGCTTCTAACCCAGCAGTACTTGGCACCCCATGAAAGTGTTGCTTATGCATATATCAGCTCCATCAAAGAGAGGAGGAGGAGGATGGGGGATGGTGTCTTTGTGAGAGAGGAGGGGGGGTTGCTCTGTGAAGCACACAACCTCATTATTCAGTCTATAGAACAGCACATCCACTTCATTGTTCTTCAAATCAGCCCAAACTCACTGGGTTCATCCGAAGCCCTCAGAATGGAACAGAGCCGCTTTATGTTTAAACAGGGAGATCTCAGGAATGATCAGTCAAGAGCACCATTATTGGCTTTTTTTTTTTTTTTTTGAATTATTATTTTAAATGCTCCTCGTTGTCAAGTACGCCGATATGATTTCTCTCTTTCGCGACATCATTTGTCATTAGCAATTCACAACGATACGAGGAAGAGATGCCTCGTCGAGATGTTTCTGAGTGGTGTGATTTCCCCGAGGCGGAGCTGAAAGGTTGCATGAAGATGACGAGCGATAGCGAAAGGGATGTGGTAGTGGTGTCCGGAGGGCCGGGGTGACGTGGTGAATCATCCCCGCAAATGTAAGCTGATTTCACCACATGGGGAACTGTTGGAGATGGTCATTTGTGTTGCTGGATCACGTGGAGGACAAATAATGGCAACACACACACAAAAAAATAAAACCTGTGCATGCTGGTGTTTGGTCCTCCCACCAGTGTTTCATGTAAATATGCTCTAACTATTCTTCTGCAGCCACATCAATCATGGTGAATATGACAAGGCCCCTTTGTTCCTCACAAAGAGTGTAAACACAGCTGGAGCACGCCGGAGAAACCTTCCCGTCCCCTATCTTGCCACTACACCTGTCGGACACACTGCATCAAAACCTCATTTAGAGCTCTGATTATCCTAATGACACCAATGTCTTCTCCCACTCTGGCCATTATCGGTTAAATCCACCCTCTCCTAATTAAAGACACACAGTCAACACATGGTCAAGCATGAAAAGGATCCTCCTCTCCTCCTCACCCCCTCACACACAGGGGAATTCATCCCTCTGCCATTTATCATTCTGTTTACTTTGTCATCATTTATTTAACCAGTTTCCCTCAAGTGTTTTTTAAACATTACTTTACATCAAACGATCTTGTTGAACTGAATACAGATGCATGACATCTGTATAAATTATGCAGGCGCCATAATGTGACAGAAAATGTGAAAGTAAAATTTCAGGAATGTTAGATTTTATTATTGTTACATGAAAAACTATTGGATTTTTCCAGCAGCAACAAATGTCTCTCATCAGTGGGATGTGGGAAGCTGCTTTTAAATGATGTAGATTCATATATTCATTCAATTTCTTAGTTTCCCATACAGCCACATTTAAAGTTAATATCCAAGAACATGAAAAAGCCACAAGCAGCTGGTTTTAAAGTCAACAAGTCTGCAGCTACACTGGTGGCTCCGTGGGGCACAATAGAGTCAAATGTTAGCATCAAATGTGTTCATAATGAAAATGCAAAGATGCAGATGTATGGGAAGGATAATGTCAAGCTGAGGCTGATGCATTAATGGCCCTGATTTTGCATACATTTGGTTAAGTATTGGATACATTTGATCCAGAGGATGGTGTGATTGGGAGGGATCCCCAAAGTCCATTAAAAATTCAGGGAATCACCAAAATCATTATACATTAATTTCTGGGGATCTTGAATACATTTTAAATACATTTCCTTAAGGGTTTTCCTCCCAGTGGAGTTTTGCATTGGCATTACCCATCATCACTGTATCTGTGATGTCAACACAAGCACACTCTGCTCAAGCTAAAACCAGCTGTCAATTAGCTCTGCACATTCGCTGCACTGTAACTTTATTTTTTTTTTTTGTTTCTGCTACCAATCAGGTTATAAATTTATTTCAGCAAAAGTGTGTATTCAGCTAAATATCCAGCAAATGGAACGGAAAAAGCGACGGACAAGCAGAGGTCCCACTTACAAGCGTTTAATAGCATTTAGGGCTTTAACATTTAGTCAGTCACCCAATCAGTGCTGCTAAAATACAGGTACTGTGAAGTAAATCATTGTAGGCTGAGCTACATGACCTGGCTGACCTTGTGGGGATAATGCATTGTTGCTGATATGGAGAGAATGAGAGTGGAAAAAATTCAATTCTGATTCAGGAGAGTAGTTTCGAGTGTTTTTGGTCTAATGGAAAAGGAGAGTTGTTGCATACAGAGGTCACCCTGGACTGGCGTTTTTTTTTTTTCTTCTGCTGCAGTTATGATCTCCTAGATAGGATTTGTCCTTGTTTTCAAAATACTGTTATAAACGGTACAGTAATAAATGCTTCCTTTGCTCTTTTGCTGCCATAACGCTGTCTGGGCTTTAAAAGTAGTTTCCTCACACAATACCACAAAATATACAGGACTCAGGTGTATAATTTTAAGGCCATAATACTTAAGATTTATAACCAAGCTCCACTTCTTGAAGATTTTATTAAAGGATTCAATTTTGAAACCAGTGGAGCAAACTCTGAATCGAGTAAAAATCACTGCTGCTGATTCTGAAAAAAAAAAAAAAAAGAATCAAGTGTGAAAAGTGAAGACAAGATTGAAACTCATTTCAGTTTGTATCGCAACCAAGCGATACCTGTCAATATTGAACCAAGGTCTCACCAAACCACTTGCCACTTCCACCCAGAGAGAAAGAGAGAAAAAAGTCACTGCTGTTCTCCCTCCGTGTTCAAACTCTCCTCTATTTTACCTCAAGGCCTCTGGACTTACCTCAACAAGACCTCATCAAACTCTGCAGCTCTGTTTACAAATTCTGTTAGGAGACAGAAAGAAAAACCCACTTCTCCACAGAGGAACCGTACACTGTTTTTTTTTCTTTTTTTTCATATATTATTTGAGACATGGCAGGAACAAAACATACAGAGAGAGTCAGACCGAGCCAAACTCTCAGCAATGTATACCTGGCCATGCTTTCTGAATTATTTACCTTCAGCAGCCCCTTTGAAGGAGGCTGGGGGTGTACTATATGTCCCTTTACATGACAGCTGTGAAGCAATACTCCCAGTTTGGTTTTCACAGCTCTTCTTCAATGCTCTGCTGCTTTGCCCTTTAATTTCACCTCTACAGCGAGTCCGCCTCAGTACCCATATGAAATACAACTTGACCTGTGACAACTTTGTCAGAAGAACCAATGACATTTTTTCAAAGGCAAAGTTTGTGGACAAAGGGCGGCTTTGGATTTATTTAAGCTGAAATGTTTATATTGTCTGTCTGGGTTTGGGTTGTTGGGTGTTCCTCAGCAGTGCTGTGCCCGGGGGAAAACCAATGTAATTAGGTCAGTGTGAATAAAATAGGCTTATTATGTGCACAACATGTGAATTCAGGTATTTCGGTTTACTATATTTACAATGAAAGGGACAGATAAGCAGGTTTATGAAGTGTATCACTGCATTCAGTATTTTACTGAAGCACTCAGACACCCCTTTTACACCAAACAAGAACAGGTGCTAGTTCTGGGCTGGTGCTAGTCCTGATGGTTAGTTGGTTCAGATCCCGTTCCTCCTATGAACCGGTTTGCTTTTCCACTGCCAAGGAGCCAAGTTGGGGCCACGTCACCGTAAAACGTCAGTACGTCGCTGCAGAGGGAGCCGGTTCCCAACAACCGGCCGCTAGCAAGCTAACTGCTGTTAACAAACTACTGTTACCCTGTTACTATCAGTCCATGAACATATTTGTATTTTCAGCAGATATTCTAGTTACAGCATGATTGAGTTAACAAAGCAGTGTTGCATCGCTAGGTACGGTATTTATTCGTTTTTGGGGGATTACATTGTCCTTCCTGGTCGCATATGACGGCGAAGCGCACCCTCACTGTAATAATGTTTAAATGGAGGAGCTGATCGTGTGCATACAAGTGCTGCTTTACTCTACTCTTCTACTGTCGCTAGTTGTGTTTCCACCATCGCTCCACCAGCTCCTGGTGTAGCCGCTGCTTAGTCGGTGCTGAGCTCTGGTCCAGCAATGAAGTGGGGTCAGACTTAGCCCCATTTTTAGCAGCTGGGGTCGGTTCTCGCAGTGGTGGAAACACAACAAACTGAGGCTAAGTCAGGAACTGACCCCGAACTAGAACTGGAACCAGCTCGGTGGAAAAGGGAGAGTACAAACCTCCAAGGTGTCAGATCTCCAACAGATTGTCTCAGATTGTGGACATTATCATCCTGCAGGTGTGTATAGATTTTCAACAAAATCTATTAAGATATTTATTAAGTTATGAATCAAACATTTCACTGTTTTCCTTCTCAGGCCCATAGATGCGGTGGTGATACAGCAGCAAAAAAAAAAATCAGGATTTTTTTTTTCTCAAATTCTTTGATCATCCCCAAAATGTAATCATTTGTTCTTTGAGTATTAATATCCTTATCTTATCTCTCCACATAAAAACATTATCGAGATCCCAAGAGTAGGTTTTTTTTCATAATATTGGCAACAGACAGACAGACAAACAAACCAAGGTAATTGAAAACATTACCTTCTCAGCAGAGGTAACAAGACTTCAGCTGTGTTCATGCAGAGAAAAAGAGAAGCAACATTTCTGCCATTCATCATTCATGTGAATTTCACCACTGGACTGTGGTAATTCAACCAAAACTCCCAAAGCACCAACTGCACATGGTAGCTGTGTTTTTAATGTTCTGCTTGTGAATGCACTCATATGCAATCTATTTAAAAAGCCTGGAGAAATGTTTCATGTCACCATTGCATCAGCTAAAACTTGAGGGGATCCCCAAATTTATTACATCAGTTTAGAAAAATCCATCCACATGTGCACCAGCTTGCGATGCTGGAGGTAAAATCAGATGATCAACAAAGTCAGCATCAACGTAAACATTTTTCTGAGTGTTTAAAACTTTCTGATTCTCATATTTTGATGAATTTCTGCACATTAACAATGATGAAATCTAGAAGAGCTGTATGATTTTATTGATTTCATGAGTCTCTGTTGCTCGTGCTCTGTTGGGCTCGACTGAGGAGGACACTAATGCACATGCTCTATCGGACCAGAACTACTAAAGCATGTGAAGTACTTGTGTATTTTAGATGAAGCAAAGTATCAGACAGAGCAACACAGGTAATATAAACAGCATTATTCCATGTTCTGTATGCTGTAGCTTCCATCTGATGCAGCGTGATACCATACATGTTGATTCCCTGCTTCATTTACCAGGACTTAGCCCGAGCCTGGAGTACGTTACAGCACCTATGGGGGAAATATTTTATCAAAGTACATCGCCCTGCTGTGTAAACAGAATCTTACAAGCTTCGAATCCAACATCCTGCATACATTCCTTTTTTATTATTACCACCTCAGAGGCTCTGCACAGCCAAATAAACTGCAGACACACCATTGGCATGTCTACCTGCCCGCACTGTAATGAAGTGCAACCTTGCAACCTCTATATAAAATGCTCTCTGTGTCCCTTTATTGCCTGGAGGGAGTTGAAAGCATCCTGGTGTTTTGCTTTAAAGAAGGAGTCTTGTTTTCTGATGGGAGGCCTGTGAATCTGCTGGTAGCTATCCTTAACCCCAGCTGACAGAGACTGGATAGGAAGGGTGGGGTTCAGCCGAGGGGAAGCCGGGCCTGCAAGCAATTTTCATCAGTTCGCACTGTTTTAATAGAACTTGTGTGTCCACTCAGTCAAATAAACAAAGCAATAGAAGACAGTCGCTTTCTTTTGACGCTTATGTGGTGGATTTTATTACTGTCTGCATGAATGCAGTGAGCTCCGATACAGAACCACGACATAAACCAATCAGGTGAAATCTGCTCACACATGGCTGCATGAGACGTGAACTAAATGGAAAACTGTAGGAATGTTCAGATTTAGGCCTCAATCATGAAATCCTTAAGCTTGGCTACTTCCTCTAATTCACAGAACAGAAGAAGAAGCCTTTAAAGCACTGTGATGGAATTCAGCAGCATAAGGCCTGGTTTGGGATACCAATATTATTCAAATGAGTGCTACAGCCTGCTTGCACTGATAACATATGGCGCTTCAGACAAGCACTGCCATATGGACCCATATGGTCGTCATTCCAGACATAATGACAACACAACCAAATTTAGGGTCATTTCTGAGCGTATTTGCTTCTGAAGGAGAGCCGTCTCCGAATTTGGCTCCGTGTCACATAGTCTAGCCAATCTGTGACGGCTGGCAGCGGAGGCAAAGAAGATTGACTCAGGCTGATCAAAGCGACAGAACAATGACAAGCATGAGTCACAGAGGGGAGCTGCGTCGTACAGTAGGGGTGCTTGGCACGAGGGGCCGCCAATAAACAACACAAGCACTCATCAAAATACTTTGCATACACAATCAAGTACAAAATAGTGATAGGGATTGATACCAAAATTCAATCAACTCTTGGACCCAAACATGACCAAATAAATACAGCCCTGATTGCCCATCATCTAGAAGTTGGAACCAATTGGACCCTGGCAGAGTCAAGTGCGCAATTTTCTCTCTCAAGCTCTGTAATTGTGGGTCGCTCAAATCACCTTTCCACGAATGAGCAGTTCTTGGTGAGATGGAGAAAATAACACAATTTATAACCTGTCCAGTAATCACTGTTTTGCATATAGAGGAGGGATGGGCTGCATAAGCCTTTGGTCATGTTGCCAGGACTTAATGACTGTACACCAGTGCAGGACAGATGAAGGACCTCTGGGTTTTTGACATGGTTGTCAAAAACTTTCTCAAGTGTCACATTTAAAATAAATACATGTGTGCTTGTTGCAGTGTGGGCACAGGAGGGATGGAGATATACTCATTTACTTTTCAGTATTTTCTCTCTCTCTCCCTCTCTCTCCTTCTCTCTCCTCATTCCACGATGTTGGCAGCGCTTCAGGCTTAAAACTCAATTTCTCAGCCTTTGAATAGACAGCAATTGCACCGAGCTAACTCAATTGTGAAGATAGTGCGGCAAAGGTTCTTGAATAGATTGAAGGCCTCGACTTTAACACAGCATCACTCACGTCGCACAGTGCTATTCCATTTCATCCAAAGCACTTAAAAACAGGATGTTTTAAAAGCAAAGCACAACCATTAATTAAACAAAAAAACGGTCACAAATACATTTAACCACCTAACTTACTTACTGATGTGAAATTCTTTATTATAATTGGAAACATTCATATTAACAAATTCACTTTACATAGAGAATTAATGGCTAAAATCCAGCTGTATAATGAAATATTTCATGGTGCACTTTACTCACATGATAACATTTATAGTGGAGATTTTTAAAAAAACACCCTGCACCACGAGGCAATTGTATTAATGCTGTTATGCTACTGTGAGCCAAATGTCTATTAAATATATCCTTTAATAAAACAGTCTTCCACAGTCTCCTGCAAACCTTATTTAGATTCACCTAAAGCATGTTACATAAAATCTTTTTATAAAATGTAGCATATAATGTTATTTTATTTTACAGTGGAAAGTTGAAACACAATATAGATACAGCCAGAGGACAGTAAACACAGATCGTAGAAGCTTTTCGATTTAAAGCAGCCATAAACATGCTGTATACTCAAATGCAGGGTCTGGACTAAATCACAGGGGAAAACAATATGAAACATCCAGGTCATTTTGGTTGTTTCTTTTACAGTATAACTCATGTAGGGGAAGTGGTGTGTGTGTGTGTGTTTTTAAAAAATGTTTGGCCTGTACAGTGCAGTCAGGTGGAAGGACAGGAGCAGCTAACGAGGGTGCACTATGAGGTTAGCTTGCACAGCCCACTCTGAAGACGTAGTCCGAGTGGAGACCACCTGGAGGGCCATGGACAGTCCAAGTGGTGATAGTCTGATATAGGCCACTACAGTAGACCAGAGTATATAATAAAGGGAAAATGTTTTTTAAATGATAGTTTTGGTTCTGTAACCCATATTGAAACGGAAAGGGTTATTCTCAAACTCCTTACAAAACTGTTACCCAGCATCAGCATCTATAGACTCCTCTTTCTTCTTCTTTGTCATCCAACCGCTGTTCTTCTTCTTCCTTTAAAAGTTGCCACTTCCCTGTCAACAAGTTGTCTCTTGGGTTTGTCCCATAGGCTGTATATAGGAATGGATGAAGAAATTGTGGCATTGTAACGAGACTGGCATTTGAATGTTGCCATGTTGGTTCTTTGGAGCCAGAAATGACCATATTTGGATATGATGGAAGGAGTAAGGAGGCGGGTCTAACCCTTGAATCAGAGATCACTGCCCAGTGTGAATGAGACTTGATTTCAGTGCTGCTCACGTTGGAGACCAGACTTGTCAATCAAGCTGAACATGCCTCTAAATATTCCTCCTTTTGAAACCTAATATGTATTTGATTATGATTTTTTTTAATTTATTTTTTTAGTGAACTATCAGATCACTGACAACAAGCATTAACTTTAGTTAATGGCCTCAGCTTTGAGCCCCACTTCCTTCATTTCTATATACAGTCTATGGTTTGTCCCTTCTGGGCTCCCATAGCAACATGGCAGTTCAAGATGGCAGCTTCCTAAGAACTAATTAGAAGGTGACAAAAAACCAAATAATTCTGTTTTTCTGGTCATTTTACACCAATGAAAACATACTTGGAGATAGTACACAGCTACATGTGTTTCTGGGACTATCACTGTGCTGCTGTAGTGCACAGCAGTGAAGCTGAATGGACACCAGGTGAAGACTGTGTTATTTATTAGAAACCAGGAAGTGTCCATCAGCATCAGGCAGACTATGGAAGAAAGGTATTTACCATAACAAACAACATGGTGTAAGACGTGATTAAAAAGCTATTTTTGTTAAAGCTCCTGTGCTTTTGTTTGCCAGCTAAGTTTAAGCTACTGGTGGAAATAAACCACACGGGGAATAATGACTCTGCAGCCGCTGTGAAGGACAGGGACATGTGGACCTGGTGAGTCAAACACCCTCCTCTTTTTTTTTTTTTATACGAGTTGTCTCTGTCTTTGCTGTGTGTGTCAGCTGCATTTAGTTACTTTCTGCGTGCTTTGTTGTTATTGTGGAGTTTTTAATGCTGCTACTCGTGTGTTTGCTAACTGCTGGTGTTGCATTAACGTGTGTAATGCAGAATTTGTATGTATGAGATTTGTTGTTGTTGTGATTGCTTTAATAGTTTTCAATATGGCGCTCTGTAATTCTAAGTTGGCTGAATATCAAACTAATATTGGATATATTTTATTTTTAAGGTGTGTTAATTGTGCTGGTTCCATCTAGTGTCATTTTGTATTCTCTACCTTATATATCTGAGAAGAGCGATAGCAGGTGTAGGTCATGTATAGATACATGCTCTGTGTGTTTTTATGGTGAACATAAATATGTTGCCTAAAGGTTACTGTGTAAAATAAGGGTGTGGTATTTCAGCCTGATAACATGACACTAACTGTGTGCCGTGGAATAGCTTGTTTTTATTTTTTCAGCCAATCTAACAAAGCAGATCCATTTAGCAAACTGAAGCAATGAAATGAAATTGCACCATAATGAGTTTTATTATTTACACCTGTGCTGCTTGTCAGAACGCTTGAAACCTAATGGCACAGACAAGTTCATTTTTTTACTTTTTTTTTTTTTTTTAATAGCCAAATTTAAGTGATCCCTATCAAAAATGATAACATATTTATGTAAATTATATTTGTAACAAAATCACATAAAGTAAACTAACAACTGCAGTTTTAACTGTAGCAGCTCTCACACATTTTTAATAAAGTGGCTTTCAATGAGCAACTGTCTACTCCAATCCTCCTGTGCTTTCATGACAAGGCTCTTGAGAATCTTTCAGTATAAGATGATTTCTACTTTATTAATTTTCCAAGTAGGGAAAACACTTGTATTTCATATATTCTGACTAGTGTGCTATTTATGATGCTATTATGGAAAAAAAAAGGGCTGTTGTGGGGCATGTGGGTCATAAACATCCATAATTTATAAAAAAAAAAAAATCACAGTGTTTTCTGTTCTTTACAAGATTTGTTTGTTTTTATTCACACATTAAAAAACATTACAACATCCATCTGTAGTCAGCTGGAGAGTGGAAAGCAGCCGTAATGTTAGATTATTTCTGGTTCAAGTAGAATTTGTAATCGGAGGCTGTGACAGTGAAAAATTGTAAGGTGCAGAAAATATAAGATGACAGGCCATAACTTAAACATTGCTTTTTGCTGTAGGAGCTTGTTACTCCCTCAAAGCGTGGGCCGAGGAGCACAGGCAACATATCAAACTTAATTACCTTTCAGGTTGCCTCATCAAGTCAGAGCTTCAATGAAGACAGATTGTTCCTGTTCCTGCCGAACCTTTAAAACCACAAACACCACATGGCTCTTTCTCTAATCTTAGCAGCCTTTCTGAATTATTCCCCCACTGCTATGATGGACCCTTAACAGGAAAATGTTCTTTATTGAGTAGCATTTCATCTATGAGTCCCATTCCTCATCTTAATATACAGATGAGACCCCGGCGTCTTAAGGTAAAGCAGCACCACAAGGTTGCAGTTTGGATTACATCTGAGGAATAACAACGTGTTTACCATGTACTTCCACGGTAATCTTTCAGTTTTATGTCGTAAGTGCCAGTTGCTTTCCTATTTTATTGGGTATTACTTTTGTTTTATGGAGCAATTTTCACATCCTGCCCTTGATGATAGTGGCCTCACTCTCTCTTTGCACCAGCAGAGCAGACTTACTGATGAACACACAGCACGAAGGGGTGATTATGGAGTGCTAAACTAATGATTGCCAATGAGAAGCTGTTCTCACCACAGAGTGAATTCATTTCTCTGTCACTAGGAGTTAATGACTCCTTTTAAGGAGATGAAATCTGGTCACTAGGGAAAGCCATCCTGAAAGACGGCAGGTAGCTTATTCCATTTATCTAAAGTCCTATTTCTTTAATACAAGAGCAATAGGCCCGGTGCACTTCAGCCACTAAGTACGACACATTGGCAAGTGTGTCAGCGCAAGTCAGTAATTCTGATATCAGATCCATCATCAGTACCTATATAGGAGTTTATTGAACATGTCAGGTTAAAGTGGTAGACTGGAGGGACTATTAGGCACGTCACCTGTGAGTGATCATTGCAGAATCTCTGCTCACAATCCCAGTGCCCTGGATGTTTGACGCCATGTTTAAAGGTTGTGCGTGAAGCCAAACAGAGCTGGGGGTGAGGTGATCCAGAGCAATCTTTATGAAGCACTCAGGACCCAGTTCGCTGACCATGCATCGGCAGGTTCCTAACCTCCTGTTTTGAAGCTTTTTATTATTAATGCGCCGCTGAAGTTTGGACTCATGTTACGGTAGATGCCCTGATCAGCCGCGGCCAAGCTTAGGCGTCTAAACGGCACTGCCGGAGCACATTTGCTGCATACAGTACTGGGTAAACATTTATGAATGATTTAGGAGTGCAGGTTGAGTCGGTGGAGCACTGCAGCTGCACCGTGGAGCTCCCAGCTGCTCTCTGAACACAGCACATAAACTCTGTATAAATATACTGCTTTGGAAAGTTCTGAGAGCCTGGTGTTGACCTCCTGCTCCTCATCCTTTTGTCGGAGTCTCACAGTAAAGCAGCAGCAGTGTCCTGTCATCCACAAATATACTCGCCTGATTTTTTTACACCTCTGTATTATATCATCTGCTAAAAATATGTAGCGATACTGTGAAAATGTCTCGCTAAAACTGTGAAGTTACGCTAGGTGATGATAGCTGAGAGCAAGTCGATAATTATGGTGATGTAGTCACTATACAGAGATCTCACTTTTTTAAAAAATATATATATATTTAGTTGAGTGACTGCTGCACTTAAGCTGTATGCCCAAGAGCACATGTTCCAAAAAAAGGTTCTGCTTTTATTTTAAGTGCTGGAAGGCCCGGTAACCGGCTGAGTGAGGGACAATAAAGTTTGGCCTCACACACACACGCTACTAATTTGACATGACTTTACTATAATGTTCACAAAAGAATAGCCTGGAGGAAATGAGGAAAGCTCCGTGGTAATATTTCCTTTCTAAAACGCACATTCAAAAAGCCCACCACGTCTTCATTTTCTCAGTTGGTTTAATTATTGTCAAAATCAGTTTTTTTTTTAACCCTACAGTTGAGTTGCAGAGGGCTAACACATCAATAAACTGGAACGTATTTGGCTGAATTGCTGTAGCTGTGCAAAATTATGGACATTTTCAGAATGATGGCCAAGTTTTGACTAATTAAATATGTTTTTAATATATTTATGAATCATCTGGGCTCAGACATGTGGCATAAGTAATGGTTGCTCTATATCCTTTTTAAAGCCAGAAGAAGACTGTAATGTCCATCCTCACATGTCCCTTTACTATTTAGACTTTGTGTATTTCATTAGTAGATTTGTGTTGCAACCACAGATGTATATAGACTGGACGAAGCTAAAGTGATGTCACCCGTTGGCTTGTAGACTTTTGAAGCCAGGAGTTTGGCATTTGATTGTCGCCATGTTGGTTGGAGTCAGGAGTGACCATATTTGGATACGAAGGGAGGAGTTTTTCAATATGAGTACTTGTCCAGACTTACGTTCTCGCGTACTTGTGAAATGTCATCAGTCGGAGACCAAGTACTGTTCCAATTCAAAGTACACGTCTGCCCGAGAACGCATGAAATACCCGGATGTGTTCTCGCTGCTCCTTCATTATCGAGCCTGCATCAGACCAGACTTGTGTGGACTTGGGGAAGCCAAATAACCCATAATGCATTTTGCAACAGCGAGCGGAGATGTGACATCAACAAGTACGCTGGCGATCCAGTCGCACTTTAGCCTCGTGTGTTCTCGCCTTCCTGTAAGTCCGTACTTCAGAGTCCGACTTGCAGGTACATTCTCAGCAAGTACACGAGTACAAGTTTGCGTACTTTGAATTGAGAAACGGCCTTAAATTCAGGGCTGATCTTATGGGTGGTTAGACCTGTCAATCAAGCTAACCACACCCCTAAATATTCTACTTTTTAATGCCCAATATCGACTTAATCATGATGTTTTTTCTTCTGATGGACCACCAGACCACTGAGAAGAAGAATTAACTTTAGTTGAGGACATCAAAACGATGAGAAAAAAATTCACTCATGATTGAAAATGACAATTTTTGAGTTGAATCAATTGGAGCCAGAGTTTTTGTGGCGCCTCTAGTGGCCATCGGCAGTGTTGCACCTTTTTTGCACTTTGGCATTGACCTATTTTTTTAGCCCCGATTGCTTCTTCCATGGTTGTACCTCTGATGGCAGTTCAGACATTTAAAGAGAGTTGGAACATAAGCAAATAACATAGATAGGAATTACTTTGTCCTAAACATGCAGCTTAATATAAATTTCCTATTCAACTCTCAGTTCACCAGATGCTGTGCCAAAAATGTGCTTTTACACATTCACCTGTGATTGGCTGTTATCTCGTTCATCTGGCTGACAGATGGTTGCTCCACCTTTCACAGCGCTCTTACACCTATTTACTGACATGAAACCAGTATTATGTTATAAAATCAGGTGTGTATGAAGACACTCTGTTGTGATCGAATTCAGACGCTGCCATTCTGGGCTGACATCATGCTGTTGCAGGTTTATCTTACTGAAATAATTACGCGTCCTATAATTCTTCATTTGTTGGACAGGAGGATGCTCCATCATCGTCACTTTGTCACGTTCAGTCAGCGCGTTCATCGAGACCACAGATAGGTTGTTTGTCAAACACTGAGTGCTGTGATAAATGACTGTGTCCGCGAGTGGTGCTGGACTTTCTTTCATGTAGGATCCTGGCTAATTTTCTCACACAGCTCCTGGAAGTCAGGTATAGATGTTGGGTCACGTTTGGTGGGTGATGTTCTGTAGTCTTAAATGGTTGGTTTGGCATAAAACACAAGTTGCAATTAAACTGATTAAACATGTGGTGCAGCCTTAATGTCTTCCATATGACTCAGCATGTTCATACTCAGATGTACCTGCTGCAACATTCATCATTTAAGTTAAATACCACCTGCATGCCTCCTCTCTGCAGCTCCAGTAACACTGTAGACTGATTGTGTAAGATAAAAGAGATGATAATTTACTCAAATTGTCTGTGATGAGAAATCTATTCATGATGCAGTAACTGGAGGTAAATCTGAATCATGCTGCTGTGGCTGTTTCAGTAAAAGTGACACTGGTGCAAATGCTTTCCTATTAAATGCATTGCTTTCCTCCATTGTTATTAATGCATGAAAAAATGAATACCTTTTCAAAAAATAGACTTTCTAATGTAAAATAACATGAAACACATATGCCTGAAAAACCATAAAATTTGATTTTTAATACAATTTTTCCACATAAACACTGTTTCTGTTGAATTAATGTGTAAATATAATTCATCAAACACTAAAAAGCCAAATAATTACACATGGTTTTGTGTAAAATTCAAGGTATTTTTATTTTATTTCTTTGCATTTTTATGAGTTAGTTATTCTCCATATGTAAAAAAAATTCTTGCACCAGCTGCCAGAAAAACACACAATGTATTACAACCATTTATGTGGTGCTTTCTAAGGCATCTGGGTTTAGTGTTCAGAAAAATAAACTGTGGAGGGCTGTCACCAGTCATGCACTGTACTTTATATGCAGCTGTAGCTCTGCATCAGTCACCATTGTCCCTCTTTCAATAAGCAGTAAGATTTAAACAATAAAGAAAAACTAAGCAGATATGAGAGAGAGGGTAGAGAAATGTGTTTCATTCAGCCTGACACTGTTAAAATGGACCTCTGATCTGAATAGAAAGAACAACATGACATGCTTTCACAATTCAAAGGAATTTCAAACAGCTTGTGACTGAATACCAATCACAGAAGGTTTGTGCAAAAACGAAAATGAAATCATTAGAGAAGGTTAATACAATATCTCCATCTGTTAAAGTTTGAAGCAATGGCACAACCCTGATGCTGGTGAGCGCCGCTAACTGTGGTATACGAGTGTAATATTTTGATAAAAAGTGTTTCAATACAAG
Organism: Pseudochromis fuscus; assembly: GCA_900323345.1. Lineage (NCBI taxonomy): Eukaryota > Metazoa > Chordata > Actinopteri > Pseudochromidae > Pseudochromis > Pseudochromis fuscus. The sequence continues at coordinate 19,108 of OOFC01047469.1, forward strand.
TATATTTCATCAGTGGGTTTGTTTTTATTGCTACCTCCAGAAATACTGCCGTTGCTTCGCCACTTATGAGATGGACCTTTTCCACATTTTGGCTCACAGCTCGCTCTCATATTTCCTTTTTATCACAGCCACAGCTTATGACCTCGGCTCTGATTTGCGCTTCAGGGAGTCTTTAAAGAAACCTCAGTAAGCATTACTCTATGTTAGACTGCCTGTGTCTATCTGTGTTAATATAGTAAAGATAATATTTTGGTGGTAGAAGGATATTGTACAGTAGTTCACTGAAACAGGAGAGCCGTGTAAAAATGCAACTGAGCGTGACCTCGTAGTTGCAAGGTTGTTTTTATTGTGGACATTGGAGAAGGGTCGATAGTCATGAGTGAAATATTATTATGAGGAGGAAGGATTTTTTTATTTTGTTCTCTGATCTCTATTGACTAAGAGGAAATTAGAAACATGTTGCCTTGAACTGGTTCGAGTACAAATATACACATTGTTTCCCCCTGCATTGGTTTATGCCTCCATCCATCTGTTAGCAACTTTATAGAAAAAATCCAGAGATAGGGTAGCACCTAAGAAACAAATGATTACACTTTGGGAAAGATCAGAGATCAGGATCCAGTCTGAAAGCAAACCTGACATCACATGAAATCCATATCTCTTATAATGGGGAAATGTTTCAGAAAAAATATGTAGAGTTTGTTAAAAATCTACACACATGTACAGAGAGGATGATAATGTTTAGAATCTGAGGTAATGTAGTAGAGATCAGACCTGGATTGTTTGTGATCTGTTCAAGATGCAGGATGTTGTTATGCAAACTTCCAAGTATTACAGGCTGTGGTTGTGGACTTGATTCAGTGCAGTTAAACAGCAGATTTGCAGTTTGAAAACACCCATCACTCAAAAAGTTAGTGGTGCGTTTGGTTGTAAATTGATTATAAATAAATATATTAACCAGAATTGCATTAAAAGAAGAAGGCTCACTGTATCTTACAACTGTATTGTAGACTCACAGGTGGAGTTACAGGTGTGTTTGGTGACTGTAGCCAGGTGTGTGAAGGGGCAAACAGGAGTTCTTGTTAATTTCAATGGAGTCAATCTGTTGGTGTCAGTAGGGGTGTTATGGTGTCGGCATGGTGCTGCACCAGCCAATCAGATACTACCAAGAACATACTTTGTAAAAATGTTATTTTCTTACTGTTAACCTCATGTGTGTTGTGACGAAACATGAAATAGTTTCTTCTGTGATCACTCTTCTTTAAACATGTAAACTGATGTGTTATTCAAAAACATCAGCATCACATTTCTGTACCTGAAAACCATGCCCATGTCAGTGTGGGGTGTTTTACACAGGTGTGGTTTTAGTCTGGATTCCCACATAATTACCTAAAAGCTCCTCATACATCTCCTTGTCTGAATAAAACTCTGCCTTGTGTCTATGTTTAAAGAAAATAAATGATTAAAACTACAGGAATTAAGAAAATAAAGGACATTTACTCACTTCCTGTCCACTGTGGGCTGTGCCATTACAACTACAACATCTTTGGTTAATTTGCTTTTGAGCGTACTCTGTCTTCCACTAATGTACCCTCTCTTTAATAATGGCTGCGTTCCACTTGGTGGAGCTCCTGTTTGTCTGCTGGTTAACTGTCATGGCTTATTGGGAAACTTAATGGAATTGAGCCATTATTAATGACCTTAACCAAGGAGGTTATGTTTTCGCCTCTGTCTGTTTGTTCGTCCGTCCGTCTGTAAGAAACATCATGGAAAAAGATGTCGTCATTTCAAGATCAAATGTCTGATGATGGGATCCTGTCTGAAAACAATCCCTGTCTGAAAATATTTTAACAAGATAGTTTTACTGTTTCACCATCAGAGGGCAACAATGTTCAGTCTACAGCGTCCGTACAGCTGCACATGTGCTCTCTGGGTGCTTTCTGGTCTTTACTGTTTTCTACATCATCAAACAATGGTTGAAGCTGGCAACTAAAACCATGCCTTATTTGAGGTACTGTGCCACACTTTTGAATGTTACTGTAAATTTTCACAAATGTAACACATGGAAACATTCACAGCAGAGTAAAGAAGAGGAATAAAAAATGTGACATGTACTAAAAAGAGGTGAACATCTTCATAGAGTGACCAGTTGTTGTTTTTCAGTCTTTACAGGATGAAATTAGAATTTACAGAGCAAATTAAAGAAGTCAGCCATCTTAATATTTTCATATTGAACTCTCCATTATGAACCATTGTGTTTAGAAAGACCTCCAAAGATCTGATGGCATCCAATGAGTTCATGGTCTCACATGCATCGACTGGTAAATATTTGGTAATCTGATCAAGTGCTTTTTATATGAACGTCTTTGTTGCTCCTCATACATAATTCATACCGTCCACGCTGTACTGTATGTTCCTCAGTCATTAGAGTGAAAAGCAACTCTCCTCTCAAATCAGAATGAGGCAACTGGTGCTCAGATCCCAAAACAGAAGAACAAGATACGATACATTATTTAAGACTATCGATCACTTTTATCAAATCGATGAGATGGCAGGAAAAAAAACAAAAAAACAGCTGCTCGTATGAAAGTCACGTTCGGCTCATGGCCCTTTCTGTTTGAAGTGTTTCAGCCTTTCAAGAGAACATAAGCAGATCAAAGAGTAACTAGAGCTGCTAAGATAGAGGGGGATGGTATGTGTGGATGAATGGAGGAATTCCTCCAGAAGGGAATGGCCTCAGTCCACATCATGGTGCCAAAGGGGCAGATGTGTAGCAGCTCACTGTATTTACTTCTCACCTAATAGTCCTCCTGCTGATGCCTGTGTGCAAACATCGTCACTTATCTGGACTTTGGTGGACCGTCTCACCAACATCTTCAATTCGAACCACCGACCAGTTCTTGTCACAAGCAATTACTGGACCTGTTTACAGCAGCTCTCAGTGCTTGTTGGGTGAAAGGTGCTGACCAATCCTGGGACCCATCGCTGGAGGGGGGCCATAAAAATTCCATTAGGAACAGAGGGGCCAATTTTAAATGGAGATCCCCGAGTCATATTAATTCAGGCGGACCAGATTTTTTTTTTAGCTCCTCACCTGAAAGCCTCAAATAAAGTCAAAGATGAATGATTTGTGCAGACATGCATATTTAGAGGCAGGACCTGAATTGCAGCAGCATCATCCATGAAGCAACATTTCAGCAACACAAATGTTCAGTTATTTTTTTTTTTAGTCAAAAAGATATTTTAATTCAGTGTACTAAGACATACATTGTACATTTATCATGTATTTAGTATGTAATCATGATTAATTTGAATAAAATGAATTGTTTCCATGTACTTATTACTGTATTCTTTTAAATGGATCACTCTGTTTACTATGCAGAGTTACGTTGAGCACAAAATATTTAGTCTTTACATAAAACTGACATGTTTTTTTCTTAATTTTATTCACCTATTATTATCTAGTGCATATAGTTTAATCAGCATCACTGAAAACTACATTAAATTGCACTACAACAACCAGTTATTTCACTATGTGATTAAAACAAGTCTTAGATTGACAGAAACAATTTAACACAGACAAACCTTGATGTTACTGTGTTGAAGCTAATTAAAAGTTTCATGTTCAGGTTGTTTCCAGTACAGTTTTACATAGAGGGAGGGAGTTGGGATTTACAGTGTATGAAGGAGCCGTACCACGAGGTTGTTGTGTTGTGTACACCCTCAGATGGGATGAACTTTATGGAATAAATCCAGTGGATGCAGTAGATCATTGGCCTGTATGTATACATCTATGCAAGACACAGGTATCTGGAAAATAAAAACTAAAAACAAGACTTGAAAAGTACATATGCTGCTAATCTCTTGAGACAATTGTCTTATTCTTGCACAGTATCATATCACAGAGTGTTAGCAGAGCAGGTGCACTGCAGAATACTGCTCTGTTTTATATTACAGGAGTTGTACCAGAAACCCTCCATGCACTCTCATACATGCAAAATAAATGTATTAATGTTATTACAGGTACCGATAGAAATGTACTATTTAACACCATCTCACATCAGGAAAGACCTTTAGCCATTTTGCTTTTTTTAATATGGTTATTATGTGTTTTCAGGCTGCATCTGAGAATTCTCACATAGTTTTTCTTTTCCTAATGTAATAAAGCAGCCATTTTTATAAGAGACAGTAATAATTTATTTCTGCCTCTAATAGCCTATACATCACTGGCAGGGTATATATTTCATTTTCCTGAAGCATGAAGGCGAATAGAAATCTTAATGATTTGCCCTTGCTAGCATAATTTTAATTATGGATTTTCCTCTACATGATCGATTTGGAGAAAGCCATAGTAATACAAGTTGTACATTCTACTGTATTAAATATTTGATATCCATTAAATTTTTATGATTAATGTTCTGGTAAAGAATCAGTTTCTCTAAGCCCCTTGGTTTTATTGCAGACTAAATTAGGGGTTTTACTCCCTTAGCAAGAGATATAGCCATATATTGCACCAAAGCTTTGCCTGTCATGAGAAATGGAGCAATTTGATATTGATTATAAAGGAATTTTAAAGTGAGAGAAACGGTCCTCACAAGGCCGATTTTAAAGATGCTCTATGTTTCATGTGGTGGAGAATTAGATTTTACAATATACTGTATCATTGCTGGGTGTAGAATTTTATGTGACTGTTTTATTTTGCAGTCTATTGATATTTACTTTTAATTTGAGCATTACAAACTCACAATCTCTAAACTAATAGAAATACTGTAAATTGCTTTTTCCCCCTCATCTATTCACAAACCGGTGCCTGCTGCAGCCCGCCTGAAATACATATCTTTAAAGTTGAACTGTTACTCGAATGCTCCTTGCACTTTGTTTAAGGAAATATAAATTAGAGTTACCCTGTTGCTATGGCAACCATTGACTGACTGAGACCTGGAATGGAGCAAAAGTCACAAAAACCCACTGAGACGCACACCTGAGGTGGAAGTGAACGATTAAAGGCTATAAGCTAAAAAAACAGGACCATGCTGCATCCCTGAGTGCAACTCATAGTATCCATGGCAACGTTTTACTTTGTGTTTCTTGCAAAATTTTTACATCCGCGTGAAGCTTTGAAGAAGGTGACATTTTCTAAAATACTCTCAGTGAGATTGTGTTTATGAAAGCTTGTAATTGTAAGATGAGGTCTGTTTTGTGAATGTAGTGCATTTCCACAATAATAAAAATACTAATAATACTCCAATACTAGTCCCACTTTAGAGAAAGAATTTATAGAAAATAAATATTGTCTAATCATGGGTCAAGTTGTGATGCTGGGAGAGGATTAAACTGTCACAACTGAAAGCAACAAGTTGTCTTTAACCCAACTTATATAGCCCAGTAATTGTGCTAAAAGTGCTGAATTACACATTTGGAGCAATTTCTCAACATTTACCAACTTCACTCTTGTAGTTTTTACTTAGTGTTCAGGTGTTGTTTTTAAGCTATGTTGTGTATATATACTATCTAATCAATTTGACATTAATACAACATTTAATATATAGAAAACCTCTGGTCAAAGATAAAATATGACATTAATTAACAATTAATGGAAATGTTTGAAAATAAAGAGCAGGCCCCGTCCACACGGAGACGAAATGAATACGTCTCCCCCGAAATCGGATATTTATATCTGCGTCCACACGAAAAAGCCAAAAACGCTGTAGTCAATATGCCAGGCCTGTATGTGGCGTAACACTTCCACAGAAACACACCAAAACAAGGAAGAAGACACGGAGCATGCGCATTAAACTCATACGAGGTAAAACCAACACCCACAACAACACACACTTGTTGCTCACGGTAGTTGTGTAGTTTCATAGGATTTTGCTGTAAAAGTCAAAACAAGCCCAGTAGCTGCTGCAGCACTAATGTGACGATGTGTTCCTCCATTTTTACTGTTGTTGTCAGGGTTGTGCAGGCAAGTTAAGGGTCAGAGGCGGGGCTACGGCTTCAGCGTTTGAGGAGAATGAAATTCGCCGTCCACACGGAGACGCAGCGGGTGGCATCTTCAGACTTTCCCACTCTGGGACCCGGTTTCAAAAAGTATCGGTTTCAGCTGCCAAATCTCCGTCTCCATGTGGACGCAAGGTGTAAACGATAAAAAACTTTGCCGTTTACACTGAAGCCCGTCTCCGTGTGGACGGGGCCTTAGGTCTTGTCATAGTCTGTATATAGACCTGGATGAAGCAAGTGGGCCACAGAAATGAGGACAATGGGGAAGTGCAATCAAGTGCAATACACCCGACTACCACTGGATGCTGGCTCCAATTGACTTCAATTCAAAAATGGTCATTTTCAATCTTGAAATACTCAATCAATAATTATTTTCCACAAGTCATTCTGACGTCATTAGCTAAAGTTAATTCTTTGTATCAGTGATCTGCTGGTCCATCTGAAAAAATCATACTTAAGTAGATGTTAGACTTCAAATGGATATGAAGATATTTAAATATAAATATTTAGGGGTGTGGTTCAGCTGGATTGACAGGTCTGGTCTCCAATGAGAGCAGCGATGAAGTTGAGTTTCACACAAGTAGTGCACCCTCGGGTTCAAGGGTCAGACCCGCCTCCTCACTCCTCCCGTCATCCAAAGTCACTTCTGGCTCCAAACAACCAACATGGTGATGTGCAAATGCCCCCAAACCACAGAGTGACATCACATGTCCATATATGTAAATAGAATAGAATATGCAGTATATATAACTAACCCACAGACAACAGGGTGGTTTCAGTTTCCCTCTGTAACTCTGATAAGAAGCAAATAGTTGAATTTTCCACAATCTTGGAGTATTTCACGGGTGATTTGTTTTAGTTCTTGTCTTTTAAAGCTCTGTATGTCTTCAATCTGCTTTCAGACAACCTCAAATGTCAGCTTTGTTCATCCAGCTCAGACGACAGAGCTGACCCGGTGCAGTTGGAAATAATTGACGCGGGCTTGGCTAAGCTCTGCTCGTTCCTTCTTTGAGGCCAAATCCGTCAGTGTGGTGAAGCTCTGTGAAGTAAAACGTCTCTGCCAGCCATCCACTCGCTATCTCCCCCTCGCAACCTCCTTCCCTGCTCCATCCCTTCGGCCCCTCTTTTAGCTCACACTTCTGTCCCCTTTATCTCTGAGGATCTGTCAGCGCTTAGCAACATGCCTCACCACGCGTTCACTGAAGTGTTCCCTACAGGAGATGTGTGTGTGTGCATACACTCACTTCATGTGACACTTCTGTTGTACATTTGATTTGCCTGGGGCAGACAACCCCAGTAAACAACTTTTGTGTACATGAAGCGTGCTCTATGTGAAAGTAAAACTATTATTTTTTTCAATACTTGTGGATTTATTGTCTCTTCTTTTAGTTTTCACCTCTTCCTGCTTTATCTCCTCCCGCTCTCCAGGTGTACCTTCAACCTTCTGTTAGGCCAATTTTTTCTTTCCTTCCTCCCTCATCATCCTGGATAAGGTAGCCATGGAAACACAGCTGAAGTGTGTTAGTGACAAAATTGATTGTGTAAAAGCCAATCCATGGATTACTTTCCTACCTGATGCACACACACACACACACACACACACACACACACTCAAAGTTTCTGGCTTACCATCTCTTGCTTTTATCTCTCTTGAGGGATAGCCTTAATCTGTTGCTATGGATACCAACAAGATGAGGGATGAATCCTTCCACAAGGATACTTTGAAGCACTTAAAAGGCATAAGCATAATACAGGGAGCATTTTAGGAGATTGTCCTGCTGGTCCACTTTTCATGTTCGCTCAGTGATAACACGCAGACTCAGTTTACTGCTCCTTGTCTCCTCAGCTGCAGCTTTGACTGAGTCCCACACACACATTTCAGACTTACTGCAAAGTTATTTTGAACAACACGCCGTGGCAGGGACGTTCATATCAGAAGCAGTTCCAGCCCGACACTGCTGATAGTGAAAAGGTCAACACACATTTCCAGCCAGAGGTCACATCCTTGTACGTATTATATTTGGCTATAGGTGTTGTTTGGTACCCAGTGGTTCAGGAGGATTTTTAAAAATGGGACAGCCAGCTTGTAATGACTATGTGACTATTAAACCAGGTGTACACTCAATGTACACCAATGAGGATTTCATTAAAATGTCTCAAATAGAGTCTGCAGCTGAGATGATAACGCCGTGATGATGATAAATGATCAATTAAATACTGTCTTTGTTCGTTTTATAGCTTTTATGTTCCTTGATAAATTATGTTATTAACAAATAACACTTTATTTTGGGAAATAATCTGCCCTGTGGTGGCTTCTGTCATGAAATTACATCATTATAGTTTCTTATTCCTTCTGACTCTATAATGAAAATTAGTTTTAATTAGATTTTATTGTATTACACAGCAGTTGCAATTTATAATTTTATTTTATTGTCATTGTTGCAGTGTGATGTGAAAGAGTCACGTTATGTATTAAAGGAGATTATAATACAACAAAACAAATTGGTTACCGAGTGATCGTGGCACAAAAAAAAAATTAAACATCTATTTTGTGAGTTGTTTTAAAATGAAATATACCGTATTTTCCGGACTATTGAGCGCACCTCTCTATAAGCCGCTGTTGAATTTATTTGAACAGTTTCATGTGGTCCACTCTGACCGGGTCTGATGTGACGAGGCTAAATGTATCGGCGGCATGGAGCTCGCTAGTTTGTAAAAAGCCAACAAGCTTTGCGCTGCCGATACATGAGAAACACCAGTGTTTAATTTCAGAGCGTCGGAAAAAAGTAGCGGCTTATAGTCCGGAAAATACGGTAAATAGACCTCTGTTGTGTTTAGTTTCAAATCACCACGGAAATTAAAAATATTAATTGTTTTAACCAGATGTCCTTTCACAATCAGATAAACTGCAGAAAGTTAAACTCATGAAATTAAATCCAAAGAACTACCAGATCAAACCAGATTAAGATTAAGATCAGATTAAATCAAATAAACAAGTAGGAGGCAATATGTAATCAAGTTATAATGTGTATTTTTCATTTATAGTTAAACCAGAAGTTACATGTTGCAATAATTTAATACATAACTTAGTTGTTGTTTTTTTAATCAAAATCGACCTGAAATGGAAAAAAATGTCTTTTTAAATCCTTGTAGATAGTCTTTTTTAAAAAAAACAAAAATCCAGTTTGAATTCATTCTTATACAAATGTTCAGTTGCCTTTATGACATTGACAGTGTCCTCAGGTTCAAGGGTCAGATCTGCCCAGTCACTCCTCCCTTCATATCCAAATATGGTCACTTCTGGCTCTAAACAACCAACATGGCGTCGTTCAAACTCCTGGATTCAAAATGTGAGTCCGCAAACCAGCGGGTGACACTACGTTAGCTTAAGTATAGTACAGTATACAGAGTCCAATCAAATTGCTCCAAACATTTTGTCCCACCTACTACAGTTTGTGTGTCCATGGCACTTTACTGGTATGTAAAATATAGCAGAGCTTTAATTAACAACAGCAGATATTTGCTTATTAATATGACTTATCATGTCAGCTGTTTTCTTTGTTGCAACAGATTGTGCTGAGGGGGAGAACAGCTGTCATCAAACACTCAGTAGCTTGTACCAGTGAAACTCGTGTTTCTCACTCATTACACCTTGACTGTACATTACCTGATTGACAACCTCCCACACTCACTACATTCCTGCTCCCAGCTGCTGCTCATCCAGGAAATTGCACGAATCTCTGAAATGCAGCCTGCGAGTTAATGAACACTCATTTACTGAGGCCAACGACACACACACACATTTTGAAGCAGCGGACTATTGATTTCACCCAGGATACTGCACATTACAAATCAGACAGAGAGTTCAACAAATTAGCTTACCATCCATGAGGTTATTAACTCTATTGACTTCATTTTCATGAAGTGATGCTGTGTTCAGTCGACCAGGCACCAAGTGAACAGTCAAATATCTTCCGCTGGTATTTGTGCAACTTTGATAAGATCTGAGTCAGATCTGCGCCGTAGAGCCACTGGGAAATAGTGGAGCTTTCATCTTCTCCTGTCTGCTCTGCTTTTATATGATACCAGCTGTGATCTGTATATAAAAGCCAAACTCAGTTGAGGTCTGAGTGACAGCGTAGCTCACTTTAAGTGCAGGTGACTGAATCATGTATTACCTTCAGGATTTCAGTAGCCCCATTTGGTTGCTGCTATACCAGCCTGTAAATGCTCATACAGGCTTTCACACAGACTCCTCAGTGATGTGTAGCTTGTACACTGAAAAATCGTTAAGTAGCTTTGGACATCAGGTATGTTCATGTACCAGCAAACCCCAGGAAACCGTGCTGAGCTGTACAGCAGATCATTTTATTTTATCCCATTCATGCATGTGAAGATCCAACAGGAAGTCAGTCAGTGGAAGTCTCAGCTACATGTGCATGTACTCAGTCCACTCCACAGGAGGAGGAAGCTAATGTTGTACGTTCCTCGTGCTGACGAACTCCTGCTGAAACAAAGAGAAAGTATTTCAAGCTTTGTACCTGTCATAAACCAGCTCAAAGGAAGTGACAAGTATGAAGCTCATGCATGAAAGAGCCAACGTTCCTGCAAGGTATGATGCAGCTACTGATGTTGTACACTGAACACTGTTGCCCTCATGTGGTGAAATAGCATCACTGTCTTGTTAAAACATCTGCTCATCATAACAAAGAAAATACATTTTTCAGGACTGGTTGCAAATTGGTATAGATCCTGAGTGGAATGGACATTGCTACAAAGCTAGCATTTTGAATTCAGGAGTTTGGTACTTGAATGTTGCCATGTTGTTTTTTGGAGCAAGAAGTGACCATATTTGGATATGAAGGGAGGAGTGAGGAGGCGGGGATGACTCTTGAACCCAAGGACACTGTCCAATGTGTACGAGACTTGACTTTTTGACTTTTCTTTCAGATGGACGACTAGATCACTAATAACAGCTGACTTTAGAAATTACAATGATGATTTCTGAATTGAAGTCAGTTTAGAGCAGGAGGTTTTTGGAGCCAGCATCTAGTGGCCATTATAAGTATTGCACTTTTTAGCACTTCTGCATTGGCCAAATTTTTGAGTTGCTTCGTCTCTTTCCATATACAACCTATGCTCCCAGTAGACACTACAATCTCTATCGCTAATGGGTGAATGTTTAGACAAAATGCTGTTGCTGTTTCACCACAAGGGGGCAACAGAGCTCAGTCTATAGCAGCGGTCCTCAACCTTTTTTGCACCACGGACTGGTTTAATGTCGGCATTATTTTCACGGACTGGCCTTCAAGGTGTGGTACAGCGAAAATAATATAACATGACCGGTATGCAAACAAATGTTAAGTTGTCCTCTTACCCTTTGCAAAGAAGCTCTACAAAGAAATTTGTGTTTTATTCATTTTTGCGAGTTTGCGGGTGTATTTTTTGGCTAATGTATCTGACGTTATCCGTGATAGGTGATACATTTTATCACGTGACCAAGACAAGTGTATTGACGTGTCAAGAGGCAAAGGCAAAAGTTAAGTTGAAGAGAATCCTGTCGTTCCCTTCAAAATAAAATGTCTCTCAGACTCTAATAATAAACGCAATGGAAGTTATATTGTTATTTATTCTTCATGTGCGGCCCGGTAACAACTGCCCCATGGACCGGTGCCGGTCCCCGACCCGGTGGTTGGGGACCACTGGTCTATAGCATCATTACAGCTGGATTATACCTGGGCAGTGGTTTGTGCTCTCTAATTGGTTTCTAGTGATTAAAATACTTTTATCAGCTCTCAAGTTATTTCCTATTTCTGCTTCTGATATGATACAACACATGAGATTATTTTTGTATTTACTGTAAAAATAACACACAGGCAGCTACAGCAAGCAAGAGAACAAATTCGATATATCAGTGTGTTGTTTTTATTTCTGTTTCAGAGTCACATATCATGTTACTGAGCCCTGCCCTCTGATGGCCTGGATGCTGCAGCACTTCAAATCCTCCTGACATTTAAAAGTCCAGATCTTTACTGTGCTAAAATAACACTTGAACTTCCAGATGCTGCTGTCCAGCTCAATGTTTAATTAAAAAGTTTCGCACCACTTTCAGGAAACTGTCTATTTTAAGAACAAGAAAGACAAAAAAAAAAAAAAAGAAAAAGCGAAAATGTGCTGGAACAGATTGAAAACACTTTGTGGACTGGTCTCCCACTGCAGGGTCCCTCTGAGTCTGTCCAGCGTCTCTGCCAAGACGGAGTGACTCACCCATCGTTTCCCTCCATGGGTGCCACTCTGCTTTGTAACCAAGCAGAAGGAAAACAACACTCTTCATATCTGTGTCTTTGGGGCAAGTGCTGCTTTCATCTCCATCTGTCTCTCCCTTTATTCAGATCTCTCTCTCTCTCGCTGCTGTTCTTCATTGTGTTGTTATTCAGCCCTGATAAAGGCTGACTGCTGCCCCCACCCCCACCTCTGCTCAGCCTCTCCACTGTAGGTCACATCTGGCTCTAATCCAGTTTAGATTCCAGTTTACATCCCACATTTGGTCACCCATTACACTCAGTGGAGCATGTCTCTATATAAGACAACTACCTTCTTCAATCTGTTTATGTCTTTTTGTTTACACCTGCATGCTCGTCCTCCCATCCAGCCACGGCTCTGCTGATTTTCTAAAGAACAATCCCTCCTTATACTTCACTCCAGCTCCTTCCAGCACTTATCTACTAACTGGGGGATCTGTAAGATGCAAGATGGCAGGTTGTTATGGTCATTTCTTTCCTCCCCGAGGCGCCGCCGCAATCTGGCGTACAGTGGAGCGCATCCTCTTTCACTCTTCCCCATTCACGCTGATGCTTTATTGTCTGTTTATGGATACAGCTGGCAGCATGTGTGTCATTATGAACTGTGCATAGTGCTCGGCAGAGTTCGCCAGCTGGCCATATCTTATCTATCTGCCCCTGCTCTCTCAGGATAGAGCTGCCAGCAACATTATCTCGGCGTTGCTGTTTCGGAGCTTATAAAATCCACACCAGTGTCAATCCATCAGCGTTCATCACACAGCAGGGGCCCATCCCCACGGTGCTGTTAGCTATATGGCGCCAGGTAGACTTTTATCACACAGTCTGTGCTGGGAAAAAAAAAAAAATCCAATTCAGCTGGGAATGAGAACACTGGGAATATTAACGCATATATCATTTATATATGGATGGGGAGGAGGAAGAAATGTGTGGGTAGTAATGTGATTCTGCTCAGTGTGAAGATTGATAAATGAAACTGGGGAGAGATAAGACGAGGTGCAAAAGTAAGAAGAAAAGAAATGAGGAAGGTAGATAATAAGAAAGGATGTAAGAGATATGATCTGACATAACTTTAATATGAGTGGAGCTGTTAAATAAAGTGATCATTTCCCTCCATGTCTCATCCCCTGATGCTGAGTGGGGAGCAGCTGATCATTTATCATTCTAGTGCTGCCACTCAATGGTGGATTGAAGGAGTGCACGCCAGCAGCTCCCGGTGCTCAGTCATGTGCTCTTCTTGCATGTTTTCTCATGGAAGTCAGTTAATGGATGGTTAATTTCAGTAACAATCAAAGCAACTGTTACAATGTTCATCTTTATTAACTGTTCATTTACATTTTCTTGGTGCAATGTCATCGATAAAGCTGTTATAAAAGTGCTGTTGGCTCTGTTCACCACTGCTTTGTTTGCTGAAGCTCCCTGATGTGTTGATTAACTTTATTTATTTAATTTTTTTTGGCTGTGTGGTTAATTAAACCCATGGATTGCTCGTCAGTTAAATTCGTGAACTCTGTGGTCGTCTGATGAGGTGTAACAAAGCATCAGTTTCTGAAAACCACTGTGACCATTTTGTAAATAAAAGACAAATATGTGTTTAAATGTGTTCAAAAATAAGTTGCACCGTAAGTGAAAAATGATATTAATTAACAACTAATGTAATCATATTGGTTAAACCTGATAACAGGAGTCAGCGGCACTCTGCTCTGAGTGATGTTGTCGCAGCTTTAACGTACAGGAGAGGACTTTAAAGCTTGCTAGCTCCTTGTTTAGTTTGCTGTGAATTAGCACTGGGGTTTTAATCCCTTCAGCTAACAGTATGACTTTTAAACTTCTAAAAAGTCTAATCCTGCAAAAGGCTAACGGACCTGTGAGAGTTACTGTTTTGATTAAAGATCAAACTTTCCAATCACCAGTACAGATTAACAATCATAATTGACTTGACATTAATTAACAGTGTAGCTTGCGCTCTGCTGGCCTTGGAGAACGTTAGCACCCAAAAACTAAAGTGTAACTGTGGTAAACTTTAGCTGTTAGCATGTTAGCAGTCAATCAGCAGTTTGTTGTCCGGAGGTATTGTGTACCTGAGAGGTCACAGACACCACTTTGCTAGCATGGCTATAAATAGTGCATTCAACTGCATGAAACTAAAGGCACCTGCTGTAACTTAGGGTTTATGGTTTGGACAAAATGTTGAAACAATATAGTTTATTCCCATAGACTGTATATACAATAGATGGAGCTAATGTCACATCACCCGTTGGGTTGTAGACTTTTGAAGCATTGGACCGTCGCCATGTTTGGAGCCAGAAGCGACCATATTTGGATATGAAGGGAGGAGTGAGGAGGACATTGGCTAATGTGTATGAGACTGTTCAGGCCTGGCCTCAAAAAAATGTAGTATTTCATGATTGAAAATGCAGATTTTTTTGGAAGTCACCTGAAGCCAAGTGGCCGTCAGGAGTATTGCACTTTTTTGCACTTCTGCATTGACCTCACTGTTGACACAGGGTTTCTTCATCCCTTTCTGTATACAGTCTAGGTTTCTTCCACAGAATGAAACACATCTGTTGTCAGGTGGCTGGGATGATGTATTTCTGTTGACCAACCCAGAAGGTAGCCTCATCCTGGTTCATTTTTTTCTGCTGGCTTTTCAATTACCCCACCCTACATCCATCATATAGATAGTTGCTGTGATATTTCAGTCTATACCAAATGTGATAGACATTAACTAATGGTTCTAAAGATGCAAGAAAATGTCTCTGCAGAGAAGAGCGCTGTGGGTAACTCAGAGTTACAGAGCTTCAAAGATCACGATCTTATCAGGGCAAATAAAAAGCACATATTTAGGTATAAAATAAGCTGCGCTCACTCCTACACCCCAGAGGAGTATAATTCCTAAGGCACCAACTGAAACTTACTATCTTGTTCTGGACTAACACTATCTCTAGTAATATACAACAGGTAAATAGTTTTTACATTTTTGTGAACTATAAAATGATGAAACTTTAAAGTGTCTCATGCTACAGTACATTGCTATAATTTGCCACCGTATATTATCTCTGCGTTGTGCTTATGGCTCATTTATTGACATCATTCGAGTGCAGTGGTTTACTTAGACAGAAGTGAAGCTATTCATTCAGTGTCCTTCAGCCGTGTAGCACTGAAGAGGACAAGAGGACGTAAGAGAAATAATTTGTCTTTGAGAGTCCCATACAAAGCACGATTAGATAAAAACACACCAGTATTCAGTACACTGAGACTTTGAAATGTGTATAGCTGAGGGACACGTTGGCGTTCGGGTCATCTCAGGTTCCAGACCTCGACTTGACCTTCATCCGGACCTTTATCTACCTCCTAATGTGGTACCACTGAGCTGAGACAGTTGCCATTTAAATCAGTGTAATATGGAAATTATTCATTTCCAATCACTTCATTGTAAAGTTCATCTTTCGATGTTTACTGAAACTTCTCCTTCATCCCATCCCTCTTCAGACATTCAGACAAGTCCCACCGTTTACTTCTCCACACCCGTCTTCTGTTTCTGTTTGTTATATTTCTGTGCAATGCCGTAGGGAACGTGGGCAGCGATGGTGCCCATCTCCGCCGCTCCCTCCACGTGAAACATCTGATCGTCGAAGTAGATGTGCGGCCTGATCTTCTCCAGCATGGGGCCCTTCGGCGCTCCAGCGAGGAACAAGGCCTCATCCACCTCCAACCCCCAGGCCCTGAGCGTCTTCAGCGCCCGAATCCCAGAGCTGGCCGCGCTCCGAGCCGTCACCAAGAAGGTGCGGATGGGACAGTCCAGGCGTTGACCTTTAGCGTAGAACTTTTTCTGGAGCTTCCCCAGGGCCTCCAGGAACCCCTTCAGGGGACCCTGCAGAGAGGAGGAGACACATGCTGACTGCTCTTGTGTGGATGCGGCACAAACAACCTCTGATTGAGTTAGTGGCATTTTATGTGAATGTAGCACAGTGTGATGGTGGCACAGCTCAACAGCTAATTTTCTTAAATTGCTGGTTGTCAGGCAGAACGACACACCAGTGACTGAGTCTGAATCCCAACGCTCATTTATCCCATTCATTATATCATTTTATTTAGCATAATATAATCAGTTAGTGGAATGGACTTTATATGGAGAACATCTGCATAATCATTTACAGTCATTAGTGCTGTGTGGAGAGGGCAGTGTAAGGCTACTAAGCAAATTAGTTCTTGAAGTTCACCTACACTTTGATGCAAAGGATGTAAAACCCACTCACACACACACTCTGGGTTTGTGTGAAATACCATCTACAGTTTTAAATTCTTAAAATAAAAAACTAGCTTCAGGTATTAAATTATGAGATATCCTCAGCGTTGGCAAATTGCTTCTGCTGGGAGTGAAACAGATACAGATTTCTATTAAAAAATACAGACGTGATCCAGCAGCCTGTCTTCGTTTTCCCTCTCGTGCTCGAAGAATTTGTCCAGCCCGTGGGCTTTGAAGATGCGTTCGGACTCGTCGGAGAAGAGGACGGCGTCACCGTCAAACGCCACTCTCAGCTGGGACTCTGATACCTCCGTCAGCTTCTCTGGCATGAACATGGTGGCTGCTGCGATGCCTGAAAACACACAGGTGATTGAACTTTACTTCCCAAAGGACCACTGATTCCCTGAACTTCACATCCCTTCACTTCTAATCTTCACTTCTGTGCAATTCACATCTTCACTTTACTTTTGTACTGCACTACACTTCCCTTCACTGCCCTCGACTAACTTTACACAGTGCATTTAACCCAACTACACTTCACCTCTTCACTGCACTGCACCTCCCTACACTCCTATACCCCTCTACAATTCATTTTGTTGCATTCTTGCAATTTTCTTTTAATATTTTGGTGCATTGCACTTCACTGCGCAACACTCCTAACACTAACACCGCCTCAAAATATTTTACTACTACACTTCAGTGCCTTTCATCCCACAGTATTTCACTTGTTTACCAGTACGTCACTCTACTTCACTACCCTGCTCTGCACTTCACTGCACTTTTATTTTAAATCAGCGCACTAGTAGATGCGTACTCTTGTGCCGTGTTTGTTACGGCCCAATTATGTTAACAATTCATTTAAATGTATTGACATCATAGACTGAATAGACTGAAGCAAGTGTGACGTCACCCATTGGTTTGTGGACTCGTGTTTTGAAGCCAAGAGATCAGCATTTAATTGACCGGCCTTGTCGATCAAATTAGCCATGCCCCTAAATCCTCCTCTTTTTGAAGCCTAATATCTAGTGAATTTTTCAAATGGATCATCAGATCACTGAGAAGAAGAGTTGACTTTGGCTGACATCAGAATGACTTGTGAAAAAAAAAAATATATATATATATACTAAATAGGGCGGCATGGTGGTGCAGTGGTGTGCCTCATAGCAAGAAGGTTCGGGGTTTGAATCTCGACATGGGCCTTTCTGTGTGGAGTTTGCATGTCCTCCCTGTGCATGGTGGGTTTTCTCGGGATACTCCGGTTTCCTCCCACAGTCCAAAGACATGCTTGTTAGGTGAATTGATCAAATTAAATTGACCATAGGTGTGAGCAGGAGTGTGAATGGTTGTTTGTCTCTGTGTTAGCAACCTGTCCAGGGTGTACCCCGCCTCCTGCCTCCTGCCCGGTGACAGCGGGGATAGGCTCCGGCAGACCCCTGCGACCCAAGTGTGGAGAAGCAGGTATAGAAAATGACTGACTGACTGACAATCACAGCCAGAGTATTTTGGAGCCAGCCTCTAGTGGCCATCAAGTGTATTGCACCTTTGCACTCCTGCACTGGCTTCATTTTTAAAACCCACTTGCTCCATCCGTTTCTATAAACAGTCTGTGATTCACATATATTACATAGAAATACATCAAAACAGCTGCAGGGCTTTAAAAAACACACACAGCCTCACAACAGATTTTCCTCTTGGTCATCAGCCCACAAGAAGAAACGACAAACAGCTTTACGGCTAATTCAGACGTCCGAAGTAAAATGTCAAGGACGCTTTCTGTGCTTGACTGTGTGTGTGTTGGAGGCAGTGTTTCCCACAGAGCCGCTGCATTAGCAACATAAAGCTTGTAAGTCACGTGAAAAGTGTCCCTGAAGTCATCTTGAGAGGTGTGCTGGGATCCATCAGCTGCTCCAGTTAATTTCCCCTGTCAGCTGGATGTATGTTGGTTTCTCTGCTGTGTTCCTGTGTAAGCATCCCCCCTGTTCTCACAGCAGTAACAACAATGCAGGATGGGATGTGCTGCACTGAGTAGATTTAAACCTTCAGAAGCGGTTGTCACTTCGAGTCCCACAAATTTGGGCTCAGGTTGTTCTGGTCCCGGCGCATTAACATGTTGTCGGTCTGTGGCAGAGCGTCTGTGGCCCTCGTTTTCAAATGTTGCAACATATTCAGAGCTGCAGCCTGAGCAAATTGGAGGTTGGCATTCCCTGTGGTTTACTTCTTGATATGCTGTGACACGCAAGGAATCCATCAAGGAAAACGCAAAGAGAGGAAATAATCAATATGCTGATTTATGGTAATGTCACAGCAGCACTGAAGAGGATGTCAGTCACTGCTGCTTCTTATGCAAACAGGACAGAAAAATGTCATAATGTATACCCTGCACTGTGATTTATGTGTGTGCGAGTTTGATCGTGTGTAAGCAGCTTTATGCATCTTCTCATATTAGGTTAAAGGCTGTACTTACAGCGCCTCCTTTAAGGCAATACTGTGTGATTTACTCCTGGCTCCAAACAAAACAAAATGCCACATGTGGGGTTTAAACTGCAAGTTCACATTCAAGTGGTGTCATCACTGTGACTCTGTCTGTTTTTCTTATTCAGTCTATGATATAAACACAATATTTTTGCAGCATTGATTGTATTTATCTGAGTTTGCCTTCATTTCAATGAGCTCAGTGGGACAAGACTGAATAAAAACTCTAGAATGATGAATAGACTGACTAAAAGTAAAACATTTTAATTTCTACAATGTGCAAAAAGTCTTAAAGATCTAAAAAAAATAATAATAATAATTACACGATCAGGCTAAAATCTCATCAAGTTTTTTAAAACCAGAGACCTATATCGTGCAGTTTGTACGAAACAACCTGTGATTTTGTGTTAATTTACTGTGTTTTATTTACTTGCTATTTATGTTGTTATTATTAATTTTATATTATATTTTAATTTGTTTTATTGTTTTATATAATATTTCAATTTTTTAAAATTATTTAATTCTATGCACTGTTTTACTGTTTTATGGTGTTGCTCTTTGGTCAATCTGGTTGTGCAAATAGTGTATTATAAATAAAGTTGCAGTTGCAGTTGCAGTAACCCTTTATCAGGGAAGTTACCATATTCAGTAACTTCAAATCAATATAGTAACTTCACTAATCTTCATGTTCAAAATAACATATACAGTATATTATAATTAAATGAAAAGATTTCAAAAAGCCTTGTAATATCCTACAGTAAGACTGAATTTTCAAATATGTTGATAAGTGCCTTACAAGGGGTCAAATGTAAGTTGTGTGTTTAGTTCACTGGCAACAATGTGTGAGACGCGACACTGCCCAACTTTATTTTAAATCCCCAACAAGACTCAGCAAGTTTCCAGCCAGGAAAGGATTTTTCATTTTTGAACTTTTGTTTTTGCTCTGGTCAAACAAACAGGATGAATCTATAAATTATTGAGCGTATCCATTTATGGTGCACTGTTAGAAATGAGCGGAAATTCAAAATGTCCACCTGTGGAGTATTACAGGAGGATATTAGAACTGGAAACTGTTTCATTTTGTTATTATGTCTGTATTGTGTTATTTTTTTGTTACATTGAAAAATACAAGGTGAAAACAGGGGGTGAAAGGTCCCAGTGGATACAGTTTGTCAGGGCTGATCTAGCTGGTGCCCAGTGGCGTAAATATGGACTGTGCAAAAGATGCAGCTGCACCGGGGCCCTCATGCCGTCAGGGGCCCATGAAGGAAGAAAAAAAAAAAATATTGTGAACAGAATAGCTTGTGGCGGGTCGGTAAGGTGACGCTGAGTGGCTGGTATGGGAGGAGGAAAAGATCATTTGTCCAATCACGTTGATACCTGTCAGTTATGATGGTGTGAGGTGAGTTGTTTTTCATTTCAGCAAGAAAAAAAAAGCAAGTGGATGAAAATTGATGAGAAAATGTAGCA
>OOFC01047470.1:7043-18980 GCA_900323345.1 Pseudochromis fuscus
GAGAGAGGAGGAGAGGAGAGAGAGAGAGAGAGAGGAGGGGATGAAATCTAGACGTCTTTATTTCAGTGGCTAAAACTGGTGCGCACAACACACACACACACACACATAAAGATATATGCGCTCCCACCATTTCGTCACACACACACACACACACACACAGGTCATGGTGAGGAGGAAAAGCAAGGAGATATTTTCTGATTCCTCCCTTCCTCCAGGGTCCCTGTTGACAGCTTTGATTTGAGTGCTGTGGTGGCAGAGGTACTCCCAGGGCCTCATCTGTACTAGTAAATCACCAAATCACACGTGTGTGTGTGTGTGTGTATGTGTGTCTACATGCGTCTGCAAGCATGCACAGGACAGGACATTTAACTGTGTGACTGAACATATGTGTTTATAGCTTCGTCGCTGTGGTTCAGTGTCAGTGGTCTGCCGTCTGTTGCTTTGTGTCTACACTGCACTAATATGATCTCACAGAAAAAAAGGACAATGTTGTTGAGTAACTGGTAAAAGTAATAAATGTGTACATTTCACATCATCACACACATGCAGATTTTTCTAAATTTCTGCAGACCATGTGATAAAAATGATTTACTCTCATTCCTTTTAACCAAATTAAGCAAGGACAAAAGTGACACAGCACCATGTGTTGATCTAATACCAACACCGTGATGTAGATATACAAAATGGATTGAACTGACAAAACCCATTTAGGCCAAAGGAAGCTCTTGGTGATGACAGAACATGGCTGCATGGTCTCTTGCAGCTGGGTGCGACAGGCTCATAAATAAACCCGAGCAATATTAAAACCAACATCGACTTTTATGAATTGAGCTGTATTTTGCACTTTAAGGATGTTTCATAGAAATTGGCGCTCATTTGGAGGATTATGAGTCGTCACTGAGTAACTTATTTGTACTTAATAAGAATAGAAATAATGTTTTTGATGTTTATATGTATTATAGTGTTTTGATTAATTTAGTATTTTAACTGTAGCAAGGAAAAAAGTTTCGGCATTTAGAGGGGAAACACAGCAGTGCTGTATGCATGTCCCCAGCAAACTTGTTTTCTTGCAGAAATGTTACAAAGCCCATCAACCATGAACAGACAGGTCATTTTCCCTGTTGCATGCTTTTGCTGTAGTGTTCCCAGGCAGCCAGTAACATTGTTAGCAGTGGACCATGTTCCTCTCCCCTCTTCTGTCTCTCTCTCTCTCTTTGGTCTGGTAGTCAGTTATTGGGACTTCTGGGTTTGAAAACAGTCCTGGTACAGACTCACACACACACACACACACACACACACACGAAGCATCCTCTGCCCCAGTGGAGCTCAAGGCCATTCACACAGCCCCTGGGCGTGCTAGAGACTCCGATATGGCCTAGTGGTGCGAGCCACACGTGGCTAGCACCATTGTCCCATATTAATACACTATCGACCCGCCCAGACATGCTTTGTCAATGGAAGGTGCCGCCATACCAGATTTTCTCTGGGCCGTATTGATGCGAGGGCACCGGAGGAAGGCAGTAATGGATACATAGTCGGCAATAAGAACCTCAGCCAAGCTTGGGGAACAGACGAAGAGGGTATTTTTTTTTGTTTTTTCCTCATCCCATAATCTTCGAGTTGCTCAAGGGTCCTATAGAAAGCATCCTTGCAGTCCTGTTTCTCAGGCCAGAAGACGCAGCCTGGGATGTCCACAGAGGTTTAGGGTTGCTATTTCAGTTTCTGGCCATGATGGATTATTTCTCGCGTCTCCTCCTGTCGCCAGCCATGCATCTCAGCCACCATACTGATTTGGCAAATAGGAATGTATATGTTTATATTTGTGGGTTCAGATATAAAAATGGGTGGGGGTGAGGGGAGGTTTATCTCAGCACTTTGCTGTCCCCTGATGCCTTCTCTATCTGTAAATATCTCCAGACAGCCATGTCAGGGATTTATGTGAAGGTGACAATGCCAGAACTAGCTGTCCAACTGTTTCAGTCAGCTCCATATCAGAGCTGTGTGGAAATAAATGAAACGGATAACACACAAATTCTGAAAATAACACATACTGGCAGAATAGCACACAGCAGCATTTTCATACATGTAAGATTTCTAATTAAAGCTCCACTGATCACATTTTTGTTAAAGGTGTTGCCCATAGTGACAGCATTATTTAACAGTGGGAAGTACATTATTTTAAACACAAGAAAAAGGAATATGAGACATTGTTGTTGTTCAAGTTGTCAGGTTAGGATATGGAGGTGATGTCTGACTGTACTGTTACCACTACATGTTATATACTGCGTGTATGTTAACGTAGATGAACTGCAAGCCAGAATCCAAGCGTCTTTCTCCTTTATCCAGTTCAGAGTTTATCACTGCGCATGTCAGAGGAGCTGTAGTTTTTATATCACATGGTTTTACACCAGCATGCAGTTCAAGGTTTGCATAAGTCTGGATTTTGAAGCTCGCTGAGTACAGGCCTTCAGGCTGTGGGATATTTATGACACAGCAAACTACATCCCTAACTCCACCGTGTAGCTGCTAGCTTGCTGCGTTGTTTCCCTATGCACGGCTAGCCATGCTAACGGGGCCTGCTAGCTGTGGTATAACAATAGTGCTATCTCCAAAGTCACAGGAGGTATCAATAGTTAAATCGATCCATTGATATGCTAATTTGATCGTTCACATACATGGATAGCTGCTAATATTTGCAACAAGCTAATGGGATGCACGGGCTAGGTCTATTTCCTGCGAGTAAACAAGTACATAAAACTATCTCAAACAGAGCTTATACAACTCATTAAAGTGATACTTTATTATTGCTTTAACTACTAAACCCATATTAAACTTACAGCCGTTGCTTTCAGAGGTTTGGATGAGCTCTGAGACACATTAGCAACTTGAACGTGAGCAGACAGGCTAACTTTCTGCTACCCACAATGCATTGCGAACATCAACTATGCCTTAAAAATAAAATCCAGGTAAAAAAAATACTGATTATTATCGTTTTTAGCTTGTAGCCGACTTTTAAACTAACTTACAAACTAATGAATTATGGCATATTTATCACAAAATTATTATGAACCGTTTTTTATTCACACATTTTACTGAGGGCAGAACACTGAGCATGTACAGTTAGCTTAGCATTAGCACCCACTGACAGCACAAAGACTCCAGACAGGGACACAGTGTCAGAGAAAACTGAAATCCTTTCACTCCATCCAACTTTTAGCAGGAAACAAGCTGACTAACCAAAATACATATAGATAAGTATAAATATATAAGGATTAATGCGTTATATATATCACATATAAATACTGAATATCACATTGTAATTGGAAAAAGCTATTACGTTACTGTAATAGGCTATTTAGTAATGCATCACTGCTCAACAGTAGTGACAAATTTGCTGAGAATTATCACCCCCACAAAAACCCTCAGCCGCTTTAAGTCACTGTATCAGTTTTAAGGCCACAAAGTCAGCCGTCGCCAACCTTGCGGGGTCGTTAAAGCGAGAAGTTTTAATATTCTTGCTCTATGCTTCCTGCACAGCACCAAACACACTGACAAGACACAATCAGCATCTTGCTAATAAAGAAAATCAAGCATCCAGAAAGTTAAAGATGCAGATTGTCAAAACGGCGTGTTCATCCTCTCAAAATGACCCCACAGAAAATTAATTCAGATTCAACCAAAAGCTACTGCAAATGATTGTACCCTTGATTTTTGCTGTTTTTGTACAGTTCTGTTGAAGCCAAGTGACAGCCTGAATAATTTGCTAACAACTTTCCCTGATGTTGTACAGTAGCTGTCTGTGTTTTGTAGCATTTTCATTTTTACAAGCTCAGTGTGACTTCCTCGGTGACCCATAATGTCAGTTTTATCGACCTCAAGTGAAACATGAGGAGAGAAATGAGAACAACAGCTTAGCAGGTTGCAATGCAGCTCGGAGAGACAGGCCCCCATGTTTCCCCACACTTACAAGTTTCACAAAATTGCTTAATGCATACACAAGCAGAGAGGTTTGGACACGGGTGTCCAGCATATGACGGTCCCCTCGGTGCTGCATTATGCTGGCGAGGGGAGGTCAGTCGTGCCGCCCGGTTAGGACTCTGTAACCAAGTCACCGTCCTCGGGGATGCAGAGTGATGTCCCATGAGAGCTGACCTAAAAGCTTCAGGTGGCTTACATTCCCACCTCTGCTTTTTTTTTCTGCTGCTGTAGGATAGATCACTAGATGGATGGATGGGTGAAAAGATAGAGGGACACAGCAGAAAGAGCCGACAATTTCATTTCCCATCTGCCACGTTAGTGCAGCATCAGCAAGCGTTTCATTCCCTAACCTATTTTGGTCTGTATTCCAACTTTTTTTTTTTTTTTTTAGCCCATTGGGTATCTCCCATATCAGCATGTTTCAATCAGCGTAAACAGAGGTTATGTAGGTTTTGAGATCGGGCAGGTGGTGTTTAGCCCCCATGCGGCGACACCCACCAGACCTTTCTCTTAATCTGAAAGGCCGAGTGATGAGTCAGCATGAGAAGTGTGACACGTTGGAGTGAGAGGTCTGGCTTATCAGGGTGTCAGCCAGCAGCTGGAGCCTACACGCTGAGAGACCCTCGCTGGTTGTGGGGAAAAGGATTGGCTTCATTAAAACATCCCAGGATTGGGTGACATCACTGGTTGGGCTGATAAACCAGCTGAGGCCGACTGTGGAGATGTGATAAATGTCCCATATAACAACTCTGGGGTAAAAGGGAACTCTAGAGGGAAATTTTGTCTCCGCCATGCAAAACAGTCAAGAGGAAGGTGTGTGTAGTTTATTTCTGGTTGTATCCAGAAGGATGAGATTTTTTTTTTTTACAACCAAAATGAACCTGATCACTTTAATGTAATAATTCCCTGCACCGAAGCATCATTACCGTAAAGCCAGATTGATACGCTGTCCAGGCAAAATGGTGGAAATACAAGGGGAATAAAGTCACACAAACAGACAGCTCATTAATTTCCTCCGCCTGTGCTCGAGCCCGGCGACCTGAGTTTTTCCACGCGGCGCGGGGAAATTTACTGCTTTGACAGACTAACCAAGCGCGCTCCTCCTAATTTGTATCAGCTCAGATTTGTTTTTGTTTTGGCGTCATCTTTATTTTTTATTGCAAATTACAGAGTGCCCCGAGTAATCTGGTGGGTCCGCTGCATGCTAATGAGCTCCGCACAGGACTTACTGTTCAGGGAATACGAGCCGGATGTTTATGATTATTGGAACTTTTCCTCTCAGTCAATGTTTTCATCTCAGTTTTTTTCCTCCTTTCTCTCCCCTTTCTCCCTCTGATGAGCTTCCTGATCATCATAAATCTTGAGCCAGTAGTGTCCCCCGAGCAGAGCTACTGATCTTGTAATCTACTGTACCTCCCGTGCAAACCAGTTTTTAGGGTAAAAGGGGGAATGCTTCAGTGGGGAGTGTCGCAAAAAGGTCAAGATATTTTCAGTGGAAACATAAATCTGCAAGAGGAAATTACATATTTTTTGCTGCACAATAGCTAAATAACAAATTGCCGTGTCTTTACGTTGTAGTCAGGTTGCGATTGAACGCTATTGACCAGTTGTAAAACAAAAAAACCTCCTCGTTTGAATGGATCTCGTTGGATAAGCTCACATTTCTTTTACACGCTATAAGCATGATTGCACTGTAGGTACGGCTGGTTTTTAAAAAGCAACAGTAATGTCATTAAATCAGTCGACAGATTTTGAGTGGGGACTAATCAAATGATTCCCAAAACTTGTCAAGGTTACGTGGACAGATGCAACGCTAAATTAAATTTCACACTGTCGCTGCTCGAAGGAAGATTGAAAAGCACTAAATAGAGTTCACCTCATATGCAGCTGGTACAATCACCTTAGTTCATCCCTGCAAGGAAATGCATCACATTTCTCTTACACACCTTCTATAATATCCTCCATCTCTATTTAAATTGAAAATGTTCCATCTTAATTTTTCACACCGGGGTGTGTCTTTGCCTCTCCGAGGTATCCTCCATCCAAAATGGATACAAATACATTTGTAATGGTACGCTGCAATATAAAGCCGGTTTAATATGATTCATTCCAGCTGCAGTATAGCATTGATTTGGCTCAGATTTGATGGGATTTGATGTTTATTTTAATTAGTGGATCAGAAATGCCCCAGATATGTGTACTGCCACACCAACAACAGTACAGTGAAACACTGGGTAACTCTTGATCCAGTCCCCAAGGAGGATAAATGTTTCACTTCTGCAGATGGGCTGTTTTTCAGTTTGGTTCTTGGGGCAGTGAGATCCATCTAAATTTAGTACTTCTAACAATGCAACTGTGGGGATGTTGATGTCCTTATAAATAAGGCTGCTGGTGGTCTCAGTGATTTGAGACTTTATCTTTGCTTTGGCTTCAGGTCAGCTGCTAAGTTAATTCATATGTCACCTTCTTAAATCGAGAGGTGTCATCAGCATATTTTGTATAAATCTTGAGGTTTAACTGTGAAAAAAACGGGATCACTGATGCTGGGCCCAGTTAATTGGCTTAAGGCTACTGACCGTGCTGTATTTAAAAATGATGGACAAGTAAAGATTTTCTAAATATAACTACACAACAAATTGTGATCACTTTGAATCAAACTACCGTATTTCCCACTATTGAATTTATTCGAACACTTTCATGTGGTCCACTCTGACTGGGTCTGATGTGACGAGGCTAAATGTATCGACGCACGGAGCTTGCTAGCTTGTAAAAAGCTAACGAGCTTCGTGCCACCAATACATGAGAAACACCGGTGTTTAAGCTGCAGGGTTCAAAGCGTCGGAAAAAAGTAGCGGCTTATAGTCCGGAGAATACAGTAAATACAAACAATAAATAATAATAGTGAACAAAATATATATATATATATATGTCCAGGTTACCATGTATGAGGTTGTACAGCAATAAATCCAATAATAAATTAAATGCGAAGTGCAGAATTCCTCAAAGACACCCCCAGAAATAGCAATACAGAGATAAAGGTTATGTACAGAATAGTTTCCAGGATACATATAGTTGTGTAATGAGCTTTCTGATCAGGTAATGAAAGTTGAATATAGATATTTCACATTTGATGCTGGGTGGGGAGTACACCAAAAAGCATATATTTACTCTTTTCTATGATAGGAAACATATGTTGTTCTTGTGGTATGGTGGCATCTCTCCAAACAACACCGAGCACCGCACTTGACTTGAAAAAGCTTCCAATTACGATGAAGAAAATACACCACCGCAATTACTTGCTTTTCACTTCACCTTTCAATTGCTGTTTAATGGCTCGGAGATTTGTCATTGAGGAGATTATATGCTTCAGCCTTCATATCCACCTCAGTGCTCTATGACGGTCAGAAGGTGAGTGGACCAACACAGCCTCTCCGAGCATCTTCCTCCTCCTCACACTCTCTCCAGGACAGATTTGGTTCCTTTCTGGTGATAGATCCATCACATAGATAAATAGATAGATGGTCAGATATATTGATTGATAGGTGGATGCACAATAACAGATGTGACATACATCATGGAGATAACTTTATCTGCTCCATCCACTTTAAGGCTTTGATGCTGGTATCATTTTGTTTCTGTCCACAGCCTCGTGCTGTCAATCTCTGATGGTTTGGATTAATCTGTCTCTACCAGAGACCACTCTCCTCCATCAAGGAGTCTCTCTCTGTCACTCCTCTTGTATTTCTCGCTTTTTTTTTTTTCCTCTCCCTTCCCATCTGCACATACAGGTCAATCAAATTTCCTGTTCATCAGCATCCTTCTCTCTTCATCTCAGCCTCCATGTCTCTGTCTTCCCGCAGATGTGTCTCCATCTCTCTCGTCACGGCGACTCCAGCCACAACAGACACTTTGTCCATGTTTGTCTGTCCTGTTAAAATGGAGCCGTGTTTTACTCTCTGCTGTCTGTGTTGTCATTTCCTCCATCTCCGCACACATCCATTTGATGCCACACCTTTGATGGTTTTACTGGAAATGCCGGAGCCGAGCAGGATATTTGTGCAGCTATAAGATTCTTTACTTGTCGAACAGCCAAAAAGCATTTGGTTTTAAATCTCTAAACAAATGAATGAACTTCACAAACACAGTTCAAAATGCATCCATGTGAGCAGGAGGTACATAAACAAACACACAAAGTAAACAATGTCTGTACATGTAGAAAAGGTATTACACTTACAACACAGACTTTTTGTTGCCCTTGTTTAGTCATTGTCAGGACTTCAGCACAACATGTAAATCGTGTGTTTCTGCGGTCACTTGTAACCGGATGATTAAAATTCAAATCATAGCATACAGTTAAAACGAGGAAGTGAGGTCAGACAGGGTGCAATGCAAATTGGTAAACAGGGAGCAAAAATAATTGTGTGTGCATGTGCATGTTTGTGTGTGTGGACGAGGCAAGGGTGAACGTCTTTGCATGTGTAGAGACGGGGTGACATTTTATCTGTAAAGCATTAGGATGCTTGTCACTCTGCGTTGAGGGACCATCTCCGATTACTATTAATGAAGAATTATGTCCCCGCGTCTCCCTCTCTCTCTCTGTGTCTTTCTGTGTGTGTCTCTCTCTGTGGTTTTCCGTTAGTTGTTAATTAAATTTCAGCAGGGATGATTTGGCAGGAATACCCGCTGGCTTTAAGGGTAAACAGCCTGGTGATAGAGAAACGAAGAGAGTGATAGGTGACAGATGTGTGTGTGTGTGTGTGTTAGTGGTGGTGGTGGGGGGTGATAATGAGGGATTTTAAAATTAGAATGGATGGGCTCTTGGAGGGAACAACAGGATTTCAGGCTTCATGCCCAAAAAAATGGAGCCTGGTGTGAACAAATCTGGATTTGTTCTCAGTAGGTAACTGGCCTTCTTGTGATCTCAATCCCAATTAAATCTTTAAAAAATTGTTGGGTTTCTGATGGCAGGGAGTTGTTTGTGTAGAAGTAAGCTTTGTTGTGTTGCTGCCCTTAGGGTAAGCCGTGTTTAACCAAGAAAGACGAGATAGCGCAACCAAAACTAGCTACACGAGCGGTGATGAGGTTGGTGTGTTGCAGGGTCGCTTGGAGCACGTTGACTTGAATCCCGTTGGTGAAGTAAATCCCCATCAGCTGAATTTGGCTGCAGACTTATCTAAAAGAACTGAGGCTAATATTCTGCTGGATGAAATGTTTTTGGTTTGGGTTTTAAGCTTTGTGGTTACAAAAGGTGTTGCTGAGAATTTCATGCAACATTTCGTCCTAATGAAGATGCAGCGGTAAAGGCAAAAAAAAAAACCAAAGCTGAAATCAAGATGCTGTAAAGACCGTGTTATAAATGCACTCACTCTTAGAGATATTCATGAATCCACCCTATTGCCGTAATGTGATCCCCATCAGCATGTACACTATAGTGTGCATGCTATTGGGACGTAAGTGGCATGTTGACATGTGTGAGTGTGTTTGTAGTACCAGTGTTGATGCTGCACACGTGTTTTCATTCATGACAGGGCTCATATGTGTAAGTGGGGCACTTGAGGTTTTCTCGCAATACATGAAATGTGTCAAGATTTCACCATTAGCATACATCGGCTGTGACAACTTTAAAAGCGAGCATTGTAAAACACTGGGGTGTACACACACTGTAAGTGATAGTACACTCTGTAGCCCCAAATTATTATTCACCTGTGTTTGTTTGTTGGTTTGGAAAAACAGAAAACAAATCTCAATGGGATTTTTTTTTATTTTTTTCACTTACTGGTCGTCTTGTTTTAAGCTTTTTAATAATCTCATTAAAATGGAAATTCCAACTAGGTTGACATGGGTGTGCCGACTGATTTTGAGGTTTCACAGCATAACAAGACGATTTCCAAACACGACCCAAATAGATCAGTGTTAACCGGGAAACATCAGCTATCATCGCGTGCTAAATGTGCACAGCAGGTTTTGTCACTCTGTTCACAACATAATGAGAATTTTGAAAATATACCGTCATGTGATAAGAGTGTGACAACCTTTGTGTGGAAGTCGCTGCCAGCCGTGTGAAAAGAAATGTGAAACTCTTCTGATAATGTACACAGGTTGATATTAACTATCCAGATTTTGTAGGTTTTATTTGAAATTAAATCTGAGCATCACTTGCAAAATCTGCACTCTCCTCTGCTCTGGCTCTTTGTTGCTGTCTGCCTCTGTCTGTGTGAGCAGCAGCCATGACTACTCCTTCATCCAGTTCATGCCCATATGTACTGCAGAGCATTATACCAGACACTGATACCTTATCAACAGCCTCGCCTACCTTCATTTTTCCCCTTACTCCTGCTCACTGATGTTGCTCCAACTTCTGCACATCTGTCCCGTACAGCAGCCACTGCACTTCATAATGCTGCCTCTTTCATGTTATATGTCTTTTCATTAATTTACTTTGTTTCTGTCTCTCTTCCTGTTTCACCTTATCCCTCCAGCTGATCTCCTGACAGCTCCTCCCGACTTGACAAACGCAGCTGCTATGTATCGTGGTCCGGTGTACGCCCTTCATGATGTGTCAGATAAAATCCCCATGACCAACTCTCCTCTCTTGGATCCTCTGCCCAACTTGAAGATCAAAGTCTACAACTCCTCTGGTCTGGTCACACCGCAGGATGACCTCGGAGGAGACTTCACATCTAAGCTGTCTCCTAAGGTAACGTTGCTGTTGTAGCGCTAACACTCACGCCGCTGTCTTTCATCTTCTTCTAGTGTAAAGCATTCTGTAAGAGCACAGCAGGTGATTCCTTCCTGTGTGTATTTGCTCTGCACAAGCACAGCGAGAGGTACTAAAGCACGGCAGCTATGTATTCCCACTCACATAAAGACAAAACCAAACACCATTAGTATACATGCGGCTCGGTGCCCCAGTTTCCTCCCTGTGCTCTGTCAACTACATGGCATGCATACTAGAGTCAGTTGTCACAAATACAGATGAAACTGCTCAGTGTCATCACAGCACCTGTCCTGAGGCGGTACGAGAGCTGAACTCACACCTTTAAACTCCACAGATCAGTGTCACCTTATCTCTTGTTATGATTTTTTTTTTTTCAGTGTTCCCCTTTTGAACCTCTACTGGGTCTGATGACTGACCTTCCCTTGCTAATTTGAGAGTTTGCTGTGTTTCTAGTGTGGTGTATGTCCTTAACACAATTAAGTCAGCGTTTGTCGGTTTTGTGCAGGGGTAAACCCGTGAATGTTAAGTCCTTATTTTACATCTCACAGAGGACATTTGGATGAAGAAATGCACAGCAGGTCATATTTTACTGATTACCCAGAGGTGGTTATAGGTCTGTTGTAAATCCACCGTCTTCTCTGCCCTGTAGCCTTTCAGTGAGGACACAGATGTACACTTAAAAAACAGGAAGTATCTTGATGAATACAATAAAGAAGAAGAAAGCATTACACATTCCTCTTTTGATGCCCGTCCTAATCAGGCTGACAGAGATAAAACCTATACAGCCATTGACCCTGTCTCGTGAAACTTCTACTGCCGTGTCTTTAAAGGACTCGACATCAGCTCTTCTAGAGGAAGTTTGTCCTTCAAACCACACCATTGATTTTCTGCGTATGCATATGTTCACGTCATTCAGGCTCCATATAGTAGGGATATAGTAGGGATATAGTAGAGACTAGAGAGTATCGAGACCAAGACATTATCGAGACTAGAGAGTATCGAGACCAAGACATTATCGAGACTAGAGAGTATGGAGACCAAGACATTATCGAGACTAGAGAGTATCGAGACCAAGACATTATCGAGACTAGAGAGTATCAAGACCAAGACAAGACCAAGACATGGGGGATGTCACTCTGGGTGTCCGCATGACACCAGGAAGGCATTTCTCGGTTATCACAGTCGTGCTGGCCTGGTCTTGACTGGTCTTGATCGAAAAACCTGAGTCCACTCTATCCAAG
>OOFC01047470.1:22120-45945 GCA_900323345.1 Pseudochromis fuscus
GTGGGCTGACAAAAAAAAAAAAAAAAGCCCACTGTTAAAATTTAAATCCATCTCCTCTGTCCGTATGGGCTCTTTCACAGTCAGTACATCTCTTCAGGAACAGGAGGAATGACACAGGCAGTCATCATATGTTTGTGTGTTGACATGCATGTTATTATTTAAGAATGTGGTTTCAATTTACTAATGAAAGCAGCTGAAGAATACATGCTACTTGTAACATTGTAGTGTAACATTGTAAATATGAATGGGAGTTTCCACTGGTCAATGTTGTGAGAGATGAAGACGCAGAATCATCTGGTTGGTGCTTCATGTAAATTTACTAGGGATCTGGGTCAGAGCTGCACCACATGCAGGTCTGACAAATCTATGGAGAGTTCCTCTGGCCTCTGCATATCTGACATACTCACAGAGTCATCTTCCTCCCAAAGATAGACACACATGTTGAACAATACTCAATCTTTCCCAAGTTAGCAAACTATTCCTGGACATTCGCCATACACAGAAACTTGCAAGAACCTACAACCTGCTTCAACCTTCACACAGAACATACACAGAGTTCATCCTCTAAAGATCTCGGTCTAACACAAAATCATATTATCAAACATACAATAGTCAGGAAGTGCTTGAGATTTGAATGCTCCGATCAGTAGTGGTGTATTTTCTACCTCTGAACTGGGAACTATGGGGATGGTGGCTGAGGCTGATGACACTAAAAATTCTGTGATGAATTTGTGCTGCTCTGAACTAGTATTTTCTCACTTTTTTTCATCTCCATAAACATAATCCTTCCCTTCAGCTAACGCTCTGCATGTTTCTCTGATATGTCTGCTGTGTTTTTACACCCCGAACAGTATTTGGAGGCTTTAGCCACGCTTAAAAATGTATAACTTCCATTGTATTAGATAAAAAAAACTGCCAAATCAAATGTTATCTTTAAAAAAAAAAGCTCATATAAAGGTTTTAAGATATATAATTAAAAATAAATAAAGTTCAAAATCAACTCAGTTATTTTGGCAGCTACCATCTGGATATCAAAGAGGCTTTGATACACAGGAGATCATATTGGTGTTTTAGTAATATAAACTTGGGAACAAACAATACCTTTAATGGCTGTGGTAGTAGTTTCCTCTACGTTGCAGCCAGCAAAGCTTTCAGTTCATTCACACTGGAGCATCAGTGAGTTGACATTTATGTTCTATAGGGTGAAATATAGATGAAATACATCACTGCAACTATTAACATTACTCCGTTCCATTAAGTCAGCCAGCAAGCCTTGAGTGCATGAACATGTGCACCAACAAACCATGGAGCCAGCTCACATAAATGGAGTACAGTCGTCATTAATGTTATTCATCAAGTCTGTTGTTTAGTTTCCCTTAGATTCGTACAAAGTAACCACAGCTGCAGGTCATCTTGTTAACAACAGACACGTTCAACTCAATAGCAGAAAATACGACAACACTTTCACATTTTATGAACTTCATGTAGGTTTGCTGATCATTGTCCAAATACCTTGTTAGGCCTCCAGTGTGAATGATGTGACAACATAACAAAGGCCAGAAGTGCTACCGATACACCTTTCTGCAGTTGCAGCTCACAATAACTGGTCGCCAGCAGTGCAGCCCTCCTGGCTCTGCTTTCTATCATTTCACCTCTGTGTTATCTGTCTTTTCCAGGCCCCCGGTAGAGGACATTCAGACAGTGCTGAGCCCGGTGGTGAGCTGCGGACCTCCAGGAGCCCTGCTGACCAGACCAGTGATCCTCACCATCCACCACTGCGCTGACAACGTCCAGGAAGACTGGCTCATACAGCTGAAGAACCAACTGGCCATGGGAGAATGGGAGGTGAGTGTACAGCACTGTATCCTTTGTGTGTGTCTGTGTCTGTGTGCTGCTATGTTGTAATACTTTTGAATTCCTCTTTTCTCCTCCAGGATGAATAGTTGTCGCCTTGTTGCCAGTGAATAGCGATACATTTGAATTTAAATATTTCAAACATAAAGAAGTGTGTAACCGAGCCATAGACATTATGTATACAGTATGCACACTGCTTGCACAGACACATATAGTAGCCCAAATTACACATCCACACTGTGTATGCAGTGAGGGAGGAAGAAGAAAAGAAAGGAGAGAAAGGAAAGAAAATTTGGTAAACAGAAAGTGCCTACAGGCTAGTAGACAAGCAGGGGGTTGAAGACTCCTATCAGAAGCAATTTGTTATGCTCCTGACATCCTCCTCTTCTCTCATCTTTCTTCTTATGTTTCTATCCCTCTTTTTTCTACCCTTCTCCTTCTCCCTCCTCCCGTGTCTCTCAGCTTGAAGTCTCTACCTCAGCAATCTATTGGCGTGTGTGTGTGTGTGTGTGCGTGTGTGTGTGTGTGAGTGTGTGCACATGCATGTGTGTATCCTTGTGTGTGGGTGTGGGTGATAAGGCTGTCTTGCAGCATCACTGTGTCTACAAGGCCCCCGTACGCTGTCTTCTGTTGCTTATCACAGCTCAACACAATGTCTCTGCACAATTAGCCATGCATAAGATTCTGTGTGTGTGTGTGTGTGTGTGTGTCTTTGTGTGTCTCGGTACGAGCGAGAGAGAGAGACTGAGGGAGACACAGAGAGAGAGAGGAGCACAGAAGGGGTTCGGCGCTGAGTGTGTAAAGACGAGAAAAATGAAAAGTGGAATTTCATCAGGAAGTCGATTTGTTTTTCTCTTATTGCAGTCGAACATCCATTTCCCATCAGAAAGTTTTCCCCAAAACGGGGAGAGGAAGGTAATTGAATTCCCCTCCTATCAGGGGGAAACAGCCACAGTTGTGATTACCAGTAATAACAGATTCATACCATATTGCTTTCCTACCTCTTTGTATTGATTCATCTCATCTGTAGGAACACAACTCTGCGTGAACCGTGATTCAAAGCTCAATATGTGTATCACACATGTGCGTGTCAAACATATCCATGCTGCAGTGCATCCACACACATGGACACACAAACATGAATATCTTTACAACTAATTGAAGAGTCAGTAGTCATATATAAAAAGAACGCAATGAGCGTGTGCATCTTCCTGCAACCCAAAGAGCCATATGGATTTACCATAACTCAGGCTGTGACAGAGAGCTGTAGAAATGACATGAGCAACAGCCAGCGGATAATCATAGTGGGATTGGACACACTTCACAGACAACAGCTCTGAACAAGTGTTGTGATTCTCCTAATGAACACCTTGATTTACTTTCAGAAGTCATATGTAAAACCAGATATGCATTTGCATTTCAGTTTGATGTCTGAATATGACTACGTTCACAATCTGTTGAATGTAATGTCCTTGTGAAAGATACAATACCAGACTTACACTGAATTGTCTAACTAAAAAAGACCCTCAAGCACAAGCTCAACATTTACAGTTGTTTAGAAATAATTATTTGTATGTAACACAGCTTTTAACAGAGTATTGGAATTACATTGAATAACACCTGTTTACACCAGTGGAATGAATCTGACATAAACCACTATTTTGCTTACACATGGGTTGTTTGCATTAGTGGAAATGTCTCCAAATGCAGGTCCAGTTGTGTTAACAGCAGAAAGTGGCTTAATGCCTGTAAATTCTCAAATAAAGGCAGTATTCAAATAACAGCCAGGTTTTCAAATAATGGCCCGTTCCAAATGAAGGGAAAACAAAATTAACTAGATGGTGGCTCACACTTAACTGATTCAGAAAAATCTGTCTTTACACAATTTTTATTTATTTTTTGGCAGCAGAACATGGCTGTCATACACAACACTATCTCTGATCACAATATCTGGTTTAAACAGAAGTGTTTAATTCAAACAGACCTTGCATTAACATTTTTTCTAGGTTTTAATGCTGATAAAATGCCTTTCAAAATATAAAAAAAAAGGAGAAAAAAAAATGTTCTCCTGAAAACCCAGAGGGGGTTTTAATATGAAAAGGTTTGAGGAAATGTTAAGTTTACTTTGACTGCAGCAAATTTTAATGGAGTCAAATTTTGGGAGAGGTCCTGTCTTCAGCAAAGTTTCTTCAGTTGAGATGAGTAAAGGTTCACTTTGTAATTTAAGCTGCAGTACTTCTGGATTTACATTATGCTCGTCTCAGCCACCAATCACAGGCCCAGCATGACACTAAGAAAATGTGTATGTCTTTTTTGTGCGTGTGTGTGTGTGTGTGGTTCCTTCAGGATGTGGTCGTAGTGGGAGAGGAAAACTTCACCACCCCCTGCTATGTACAGATGGACTCGGAGGCGTGTCACATTCTGACAGAGACACTGGGGACGT
Organism: Pseudochromis fuscus; assembly: GCA_900323345.1. Classification (NCBI taxonomy): domain Eukaryota; kingdom Metazoa; phylum Chordata; class Actinopteri; family Pseudochromidae; genus Pseudochromis; species Pseudochromis fuscus. The sequence goes on from OOFC01047470.1 coordinate 26,418, forward strand.
ACTGCCTGGTGGGCCAGTCGATTGGCAAAGCAGCCGCCAAGAGGCTCAAACTGGCGGTGTTTGGGCCTGTCTCTTGCACAACTTTGGACTATCACATCAGGATCTACTGTCTGGATGACACTCAAGATGCACTCAAGGTAACATATTAAAAGGAAATGTATTCTATGCCTAATGCCCAATGCCCACATAAAATACATTTAAATTCAAAGTAAACACATGAAACCTGCGCTCTAGGACATGGACCAGACTCAGTAAAGAACTCCCTAAGCTAAATACCACACTTGCAGCTTTCCCTATGTAAACCAATGACCGGTTATGGCTACCATGTCTTTGGGGTCATCAGGTAGAAACCTCCCTTCAACAATGCTTCCTCTCGTTGGTCCGACAACACCTCCAGGAGGCTAGACAGTGATCACTGACGTCCCAGAGTGACTTCCTTAATGCCAGCCATCACCACTCCTCACAAAGACATTTATTCCTTTTGCCCCACCTACCCTACCACAAACAGCACTACTATCAACTACCCCAGTCTTTCCCCAAGTGCACCAATAAAAGCGGAGTGGGGATACAGACCCTGGTTCAGGTTGGGGGGGTAGAAGTAGGAAAGGTAGAGTTAAAGATGAATGTAAGGATGGGATAGAGACATTGGTTTGGGTAGGAGGTAGAAGTAGAAGAGGTAGAGTTAAAGATGAACGTAAGAATGGGTTACGGACCCTGGTTCAGGAAGGGGTAGAAAAGGTAGAGTTTAAAGATGAATGTAATGATAGGATACAGACCCTGGTTTGGGTAGGGGGTTGTGAAAGTATAGAGGGTGCTTAAGGTGGAAGCAGCATGCACGTAGTATGTATCAACAGTGTACACGTAATCCAAGTTTTCCCAATGCTTTGAATAACTGAAGATGTATTGATGTGTTCTTTAGTCCTATCAGGGGTCCTGGCTTGGACCAGTCATACTAAACCTCTTCTTAGTTCATTTGCATTTGAAATAAAATATCTCAGTGCTTGAAAAGCAGGGATTGTATACAGTTATGAACAGAAGTTTCTCCACCTCTAGTCTTCTGGAAATGAGCTCGGAGGCCGTAAACAAAACAGGGTCAAGCAATGTCAAAACAGCAATGCTTTGGAATTCAAACAAATTCAAAGCACTGAAGGGACCATCTGATACGGGAGATTAACATTGGTAATTTATGCATGCAGTGATAAGTCGAGTGTCGGCGCGGCACAGATCCATGCGCACGCTCACACAAACACCAACACACAGTTTTACCAGTTCAAACAAGCAATTGTAGCTTGAAAAAAAAAAGTTCAGAGGTGAAAGTTTTAATGGTGGAAACTTTGTGTAGTATAATTGATCGGTTAGTGTTTCACAAGGGAAGTCTCGGCTGTATCACGCCAGCAGAGCTACCACATATGAGGTTGATGGGAGGGAGGAATTGATTATTTTGAAAAGGTTGTAGGAGGCAACAGAAGTCATACTGATAACTTAATATAACAAAGTGTTTGTGCTTTTATTTGATTGTTTCAGTGTAGGCGATTCACAAGCCTGTGAATATGTGAATGTTATCAATATGCGTGTTAGATGTTAGTGCTTTCTTCTAGTGCACTTTAGATTGTTCTTTTAGTGAGCAAAATATCCCACAGGACAGTGTATGTAATGTACCTTTGAAACAAATGCAGCATAATAAAGACAAAGGCAACGACAGAAACAAAGAGGGCAGTAGATTCACATTAAAAGACATTTTACCAGCTTCTAAAGTCTTAGATACTAAATTATAGTAAAAATCCACAACAAGTACATTAAATATTAAATATGTGGGCTCCAAAAGTAATACGATGATTTGAGAATATCTCCTAATATCAATAGAGGTACTTTAATTTCACTGTTTTACATTAAAAATATGCTTCATTTCCCTATATCTCACAACAGCTCTGCATTGACTGGTGGTGCATTATTAATCAAGGTCTTAATTGAGCATCTTAATGTGTCTTTTCAGTTCAGTGCAGTTAGCAGAGCAAAGCTTTGCTTAAATCAAGAGAATACAGCTATTGGGATGTGTAATGATAGCTCAATGAAAACCTTCATGTGTTTTTAGTATTTTACGGTGCCTTCTGTGCAGTAATTACACAAGATAAATTAAAGGCTTTTGACAATCTCCAGTGTGTGAAAACATAAAGGGTTCAATGAGCAAGATAAAGCAGACGCAAGCTTGAAAAAAGAAATCTGAAGCAGTTATTTTTATTTTTTTTGTGGGGTTTTGTGTAGGAGGTTCTTCAGATGGAGACCCAGATGGGAGGGAAGCTTCTGGACGAGCCAAAGACTCTGAACTTTAAAGACAGCACACATAATCTGAGGCTGTCAATCCACGACGTGCCACACACACACTGGAAGAGCAAACTCATCGCCAAATATCAGGTGAGAGGAATACACATACAAGGTTACATACACAGTGTAGTTAATAGCACTGCTTATATTTATGGGAATTTACTTTTTGTTTTGTGCAATAAGCCCAAACACCCCAAGTATTAAGAAAAGTTAAAGATTAGCAACAACTTCTATATTTTGTAGTCATTTATGCTTGAAGATTTGTTCTTGGTGCATCCTGCAGGAGATCCCATTCTACCAGGTGTGGAGTGGCAGTCAGAGATCTCTTCACTGCACCTTCACCCTGGAGAGACTGAGCTCCGCCACCACAGAGATCAGCTGCAAACTATGTGTACGGCAGGTTGAAGGAGAAGGACAGATCTTTCAGCTCAGCAACACATTGGAGGAGGTAGGTTTGTGCAAATTGACATGCACACACCAAGACACTGTTTATATTGGTGGTACGTGAGATAACTGCAGAAGACAACTGTACGTCTCAGTGGCTAAGGGCAGAATGAAACGATACATACTAAAACGAGCTGAACACACTTACACAGAGAGGACTTCCTTTTACATCCTTCTTCTAACTTCTACATTCCTGTACTAAAGGTCCCAAAGTCACTAAGTTTTCTCAGTCTGTCAGACAGTCAGGGTTCCTGCTATGGTTCTGTGACTCCGTTCAATCATTCATAGTAGGGCTAGAGGTCACACAACACCAGTGGAATAACTCGTCTTTGATTTTGCGAGGCCATGTAACCACAAAGTCACCGAGTGTGTGTCCGTGTGTGAACGGTTCTGGTTGAAGGTCAGAAAATACTTTGGGAATGTCACAGCTTTGAATTCTCCCACGGTGGTCAGGGGTAATAGCATTGCACTTTAGAATTTTTTAACCCTCGTATAACCATATAAGCTGACAAAGAGAGACAGGTTTACTTTTACGCATACACATAAAAAATAAACAAAAAAACAGCAGTAACATGGAGACATTTTTTGCATTAGCCACCAAGCAAAATGGGAATGACAATCAAGGTGTGTCACCTAGAAAAAAAACGAGTGGAGGTTAAGCTGCTGCTGATTGGAGTTGTATAATATATTTAAGGATATTCTAATTAACAGAAATGATGACCATATTAAAGAAAACATTTGCTTAAAGTGTACTTAAAGTATAGTCATTTTTCCCCACCACATTGCTGACAGTCAATATCGAAGCTCCACTTCCTCAGCCATGTTGTCCGGGGTGCTGCACTATGCCCGACCGATGCTAGACTTTTGAGGTCAGCACTGATTTCACTATGGTGAAAATAAAGTTGCCAGTGCTCTCAGAGGGAAGGTCATGAAAACTGTTTCTAAACTTTCTTAAACTAAATTTTGGACATTTCGGTTCTGTGGGTTTGTGGGAACTGTCAGCCCACATACACAGACACTGATATGTTATCATTCACAGTGATTAACCAAGTCTAACATCAGTCAAACTACCTGTAAAGTGTACGTCTGATAAAGAAGTTGCATGACTGGGCTTTGTGTCTTTTATTGCTCTAAAACTGATTAAACTGGTTGAGGTGCAAAATCACACAGTAAAAGAAAAAGTGGTTTAAATGTCCTTGTTGAGGTGGATGTGGGATAAGGATCAAAATGCAGACAGTGAAAAAATAGTGCTTAAAATAATGATTTAATAATAACAAAGAATCAACAAAGGGTGCTGCACATGTACAGGGAAAAAAAACAGGAAGGTCCAAAAGTAATAAAACAAACGTAAAAACAAAGTACAAACCAAAACTGAGTCCATAAGAAACGCAAGGACCTGACAAAGACAGAGGGAAAACACACGGACTAAATAGACCAGGGGAGACGAGACACAGGTGAAACCAATCAGGGTGGAGGCAACAATCAAGGAGAGAGGGAGAAGGACATTGACAGGAAGTATAACTAAGGCCGTTTTTCAATATGAGTACTTGTCCGTACTTATGTTCTCGCGTACTTGTGATACGTCGTCAGTTGGAGACCTGGTACTGTTCTGTACTGGTACTAACCCTAACCCTGAAATACCCGGATGTGTTCTCGCTCCTCCATCATTATCAAGCCTGCATCAGACCACACTTGTGTGGACTTGGGGAAGCCAAATAACCCATAATGCATTTCGCAACAGTGAGCGGAGATGTGACGTCAACAAGTACGCTGGTGTTCCAATCGCACTTTAGCTTCGGTGCGTTCTCGCTTTCCCGCAAGTCCGTACTTCAGAGTCCGACTGGCAGGTACATTCTCACCAAGTACACGAGTACGTTTGCGTACTTTGAATTGAGAAATGGCCTCAGTGACACACAAGGGAAGTGAACAAAATAAAACAGGAAGTGACACCACGAGGGAGGACACAGACAGAAACACTGAGGAAAAATATGAAACCAAGGAAAACCCAACAGATCATAACAGTCCTTTCCTTCATCTTTCCAGCACTGCCTATCACACCATTGTATTGTATTGTGTGTACTCACATCATTGTTCCTTTTGCCAAATAAACAAACTGGGGGGAGCTGTGCAATGGCAACAGAGTTGATCGCAACTTTCTGAGGTGATCAATGGTAATCCATTTGAAATAAGCCACAACGTAGCAGATGTTTATTAAGTATGATACCTGGAGCTTCACATAAAAAGCAGAATCTAAAATTAATTCAGTCTCTTTGTGTTTGCTTCACCTGTAAACTGCTACAGACCTCAAACCAGCCACTAGTATTGAACAAAGGGACGTAAAGGGGGTTTAAAGCATTTATTATTTCAGCAGTGAAACAGAGATGTCCCTTTGCATCAGTCATTCAGTCTCCAGCGGCAGAGAGCTTTCTGCTGTAAATGAGGGCTAAGTAGATGCAGTAAATAGTAATCATTCACATCAACAGTGGCAGTTGTTGTTTCCCTCTGCCAAGCCACATTCATTAGACTGCTGCCTCCTTTCAATCCAGGAGTGGCAGATTAATGGGATGAAGGTTTAGAAAGAGACAGAGATCGACAGCACGAGGAGAGGGAGAGTGCTTGGGAGCAGATTTTTCTGTTTGTTTCACTCTTGTATTAATTAGGAGACTCATGTGTAATTGGTCACACCGAAGGCAGGCAGCAGTGAGACGAGCAGAATCTTGGCCTCAAAACAGAACAAACAGACCAAAACAGAGATGTGTGTGATATAGAAATATGATAAATTTAACTTTTCTCTTCCTGCCAGATGGATGCACTCGATAGTCGGCGTTTTACTTTGGAGCATTTCTGATGTAGAGTCTATCAAGCTGTCCCTGTTCACCTGTGGCACTGCTGCAGGAGATATGCTGTCGTATTGTAAACATACAGCAGTGTTAAGAAACGTAATCTCTCTATTAATTTATTGACCAGTGGACTTTTGTTTTTCCAGGAAGTCCAGTGCATAGACACATCCCTGATGGACCCTGCCAGCAATATCACAACCTTAGTGGGTCCCAATGCCTTTCGTATTCCTTTATCCATCAGACAGAAGCTGTGTGGCAGTCTGGATGCTCCACAGACCAGAGGCAATGACTGGAGGATGCTGGCCCACAAACTCAACCTCGACAGGTGACACTTGCTTTTATCCATTGAAATCCTTGTCCCACCTCTTCAACAAGAGAGGACACAGTGAGACATTGTCTCTCACTTGAAATGTGACTTCCTGGTGGATTCAATCAGATGCAAGTCTCACTCGTCTTTTAATTGTATTATCTCTGTGAGTTAAACATGCAGTAGCACATACAAACACTGAAGTGGCACAAGCACACTGATAATTAAACTACATGAACTCAGTGTGATGCTCTTTTGCTATAGTGAAACACAGTTGTTGCTTAATTTTCAATTTGCATTTTGAGGCCCAGTAGAGGAAATGTAATACCGCTGGACTCCCACACACCTAAGTAGTAAAGTAATAGTACTTTTCAAAAAAAATTTGCATTTGACTCCTAGGTATCATCTTTAGCATCTCCTTCTGCAGATGATTCAGTCTGGTGGTTCATTTACCAGCAGCTTCCCAAAGCAGAGCCAGATATCGAGAGGATAATTGGGCACAAGTGCACATCATTGTACCAACAGGCAGCCAGCTCACGAAGCAGTCTGTTGATGTGGGCACCAAATATTCCCGATCAGTGGGTGAACAGCTAGCCAAATTGTTGTTTACTTCCACATTTCCGCTAAAAGGTACTCTTCAAAGAGACCATGATAAAATGGTGTAACAAGGAAACACCATCTTTTATCCACTCTGCTCTGGTGACTGCCACGTCATGTCAGTTTGACTTCAGAGTATGACTCATGCTTCGCCGTCACAGCCATTACGCTTTTACGTAACTACCTCATGTATATATAAATGATAAAACCTCAGCTGTACCCACCTCTGTGTGGATAAACATGCAGTCCTGAACTTTTTGGTCCTTGTACCAAGTCAGCTACAACAGTAACAGCAGCAACTCACACATGTATAAAACAGTTGCTCCCAGCTGCTGAGTTTATTTACCTGGAGGATAAAGTGAGGCAGAAAGAAACACAAAAGTCATGAAAATAGTTGTATTACATGCTTTCAATGAGAGGTGTCAAAAATAAGAAAATCTGTAGGAGGAGAGACTGACAGTGACGTTCATGTCTGTGGTTGTGTTTATACAGTACCAGAGGGTACCAAGCGTACAATCACAGGGTTTACGGAAGAACAGAAACTCTCATTTTTACCCCCATGGGACTCAAATCTGATGGCTTTTGCACTTCAAAAGCAGCAGTGAGATCTTTGTCGCAGGTGGCTCAGTCTCAGGCTTTTCCTCCGCAACCATTGTGTACTTGCCTCTTAAAGGCTGCAGTACTTACCAGCAGAAATTCCCTGTTGAGTTGTGAGCACATTTTTGTGTTTCGAATTAAATTCAGAATCATTTTTTCCATTCATTTGTTCACAATGGTTGAAATTAAACATACATAATGTTAAATTTTCTAAAGAGGATTCACCTGCCACATTGGATTTAGTCTGAAGTTCTCCACATGTTGAGTTGGATATTCTGTGGATTTTAGGGCCTAGTCAAGGATGTTTCTTTATAGTTAGATCTCCTTTTGTCTCTCTTGCTGTGTGGTCTGGTATCAAGTGCTTTTAATACATTTCAAAAGAGCAAAGTTCAGGCTGCAAGTATTGAAAGAAGCAGTAATTATATTAGTAGAAAAACATCATAATTATATAATATTAATCATATGAATTGTCCCTCATTCTGTTTATTTTTTATATATTTTAGGTACCTGAACTACTTTGCTACCAAGTCCAGTCCAACAGGCGTGATCCTGGATCTCTGGGAAGCCCAACACTTCCCCGACGGAGACCTTAACGAACTGGCTGCCGTGCTGGAAGAAATGGGTCGCTATGACAGTAACCTTGCCTCCATGACGACGGAACACTGACGAAGCACTGTCGTTACCATGACAATGACAGAAGTCCGGAGATGATAACATGTGAATTCTCTACGGTTGATACTGCAGCAAAGGGCAATTAACCAATTACACGCGAGCAAATGAAAAGTTGTCCCCAAAGTGAGTGAACAGGTTGAATACCATGGTAATCATGTCGACATGGTAACAGACAGAGTGAGAGGCGCTCGAGCTGGTGCTGGAACTCTACCTGTATCTCTCTCTGTGTGTTTGTGAGATGTTGCAGTGTCGTGGGGTAACTCAAGGGGAGATAACCCCATCTAACTATCAGGAACAAACAAAACATACACATGCCTAAAGATTAAAAAAAAAAAAAAAAAAAAACAGAAAAAAAAAGGACGTTGTCTATTGTAACACCAGTTGGTTTCTTGCTGTTACTTTAATACTGAACAAAGACGAGCATTGAAAAGAGGAAAAAAAAAAGAGGCAACAAAGGTGCTGACCTTGAAAGCCTCTATAGGAATGGAACAGAATCATAAAGGGAGGAAAGGTAATCTGATTACTCCAGAGTGGGAGAAGGTAGATTGAGGAAAAGAAAGTGAGTTAGAGACTCTTTAGAATGATGAGAGCAAACACAGAGAGCAGCTAAACTGATTACAAAGAGAGGGAGGACATAAACATAAAATGATGGAAGTGGAGGCAGGTGATCATCTGGATGGAAAACAGATAATGAGAGGGGAGCTGGTAAAGCGACTCTCCTCCTGCGAGCCTTGGCTGTACGTGTTTGCCAGTACAGTTTGTTGTCTTTATATCGTTTCTTAGGGAACGCTCTATGTATTCTGCTGTCCATATGTGTGGATCATTTCCTGCTAACAGAATTTGCTACAGTGACTGTCAATCAAGGGTCCTGACCAGAAACAAGCCCAGGACAACAGGCTTCCCCTTTCTGGATGATATCCCAAGTAGTGGTTAAATTTGTTGGAGCTTAAATATGGAGTTTTTTTCCAAAATGTATGAAGATATAAAATCATCCAGGTCACAGGAAACTCAAAGAAAAGGCAACTGAAGTGGCTGTCAATGCCTGTAATCTAATATAGTCCAAAGATGATCAGACAGTGTTTGCTGAGGTTAAATGAGGCAACAATCCAAATACGGTATACTGTTTATTTTAATTTGTAATTTTTAAAAACTTTAGTTAAGGTTTAGCTTGTTTTTTTCTTCCTTTTTTGAATTGTACATATTTTTGTTGAGTTATCCCAGTAACCATGACAGTAACAACACTTTCTCTCAATGACCTTCAAGCTACAATCGCATCTCCAACTAAAATGAAGTGTCAGTCTGGTATCTTTAGTAATACTGCTTCTTAGTTTGGTTAACCACAAATTCAGATTCAGGACTTTCCTGGATAGGTAGACTGCTGGGGCTTGTTTCTGGACAGGGTCTAACTCAGAGAAGAGAGACACATTAAAAGGGATAAACCAGAAGTGAAAACACAAGTGTTTTTAAATACAGTAATATACATAGTATTACGTGATAGTGAATTAAATACAGCTGATATCATGCATTACTGCTAAGTGTACCCAATATACTGATTTTATCGATCATATTTTAATTTACTAATATATATATAGCCTACATTTATATATATATATAGATATATTTCTTTCATATCTTTGGTGTCCCAACATCACAAGCTGTCAGTCGTGTCTACCGTAAAGCTTCATGTGATTTCATTTGTGATCACTACCATGACTGTACTGGTCACTAGCACCATCCAGTGGCCTTTGAAGAATAACAGCATTTGCATCTTTTTAATTGTCTGAAACGTGTAAATACATGATTATCATGTTCATCCTAACGACCTTGTATTACCATACAATATTTTTGTTCAGTGCTCATTATTGTTTACTCTTTTTTTTGTTTGTTTGTTTTTTTCCATTTTAATGTGTTTATAGGTGTGAACTACTTGGCGGTGGATCTGTAACACATCAGCTACTCGCCCTTTTTGTCAAACAGTTTCCTGTCACCGCCTAACATTCCAGCTCAGAGTGTATTTATTGAAAAGGTTGCAAATTAGAGTTAAAATGGCAACAAAACAACGGGGCCTATGTAAAATGAAGTGTAATATATTTATGTTTTGCAGAACAACATTGTGAAACAAGACTAGCTTTCAGTGTTTGCATTGACTCGGGTCAGCAGTGTCTAACTCCAATTCGCCAGGAAAGAGAACGGCCTCAGTTTAGTGGCTTTTGATTGGATGTCAGATCTCTCTGGGGACGTTCACTCTTTTCAACATGTAAAGGACAACATGAAGTTCAAATGCATGTAAAATACTAAACAAATTGGAGTCAGGAAATTTCTGTTCTGAATTACGGAGAGACGCCATATGAAACTGAACATCAGGTATGAAGAGGAGATACTGAGGAGGATGTTGTGTAAAAACAAGTAGGGTGAGGCTGAGGGTTTGACGCCGGTACAAAAGGTCAGATCTTTACCTAGTTGTGACAGATCTCATCTCGTAGCTGTCCACTCAGGAGGAAACCTCCAAACATTGATTTTTCACATTGATTTTTCTTTCTTTGTTCAGTCGGTCAAAAATGTGCGAATTTCAGATTCAGACCTCTTGTATCGGTGAAAAGATCAGACGTAAGGAGCACAGAGGCCTCAAAGTGTGTGTGCTTTGATTTTGGACAGCCCACATTAGAAGAAGGTGTGTGGCTAATGACAGAGTGGATGTTTTGTATGTTTTCAAAATGAAACTGCTGATGTCAGAGGGGAGGAAGTCAAAGGGACGAAGTTGTATGAGGATCAAAGCCTAAAAACATCAAGTCATCACTTTAGTTTGTGAAGGAACAAACCATGAGTCCAAAGGTCATGACGATGCCTCTTTCATACAATATTATCATTAACATTTCTGGCAACTCAGAGGCTGAATTCACAGTCGTACATCGAATTTATAACTGATGAAACAACAAATGCAAAAATAAAAAATAACTGTTAATAACATAACTTCACCTAAAGTCTACAGTTTACCAACAGGATAGACTTTTTGTTATTGGAGTAAAGGGGAAAAAAAGGAGTTTTCATATGAGGAGAGCACATGGCGGCCTCCAGAAGATGATCCTTCATGATGTGAAAATGAAGAAAGTAGTGTTAAGATATCAAAGTATGTAAAAAAAAATATTTTGTATCTACAGTATGTACAGTTGTGTACTGTTGGCTATATTTGGCAAATTTCAGAATATAAAAAAGAGCAGTACAGTTAGATAATAGTTTGTATGTTTTATTTTTTTTATTTAAGTTTCTTTCCTTTTTTGTAAAAGCAGTGTCTACTATGCAAACTTGGCATTGGATATCATGATAGAAGTCTATAACTAGAGCTGTCCTTGTAAGTGCATTTTTTGATTTTACTATCAGGAGTGATTTGATTTGATTAGTGTGGGATAGTGTTGGTCCATTTTAGCTAATTCTGGCACGCTTCATGAGTCTTGCTCAATCTTGCTGAATGCTTGCCTCTCTATCTCCTCTAATTGTTTTCTGTACAAAGTGTAAGAAAGAATTTTTAAGACAATTAATAAATTATATTTATAAGCAATGCTGAAAGTGTCGTGCACCTGGTGGGTTCTTTTCACTTTGCAATATTTCATGTGTTATGTTCTCCTGTGAAATGCATATTTATGTGTTCCAGCCTCGATAAACAGTGGGATACAGTAGCCTGAAGAGAAAGAAATTGAAACAGAAAATCCTTATGGTGTCACTGTTTAACATGCTGTGTGCTCAGCAGCACCAGTGGGTTGTAATGAGGCATGCCGCGTGTTTTTTAACAAAGAAAATATGGAGAGCATGCCTTAACAGTAAGAGGCACCGCCGAGCGACTCGTTAGTATGCGCCTCGTTCAGCCACCACAAACTGTGCATCAGCCATGAGGATGAGTGAAATACTTTATTGGGGGAATGTTCAACCTTTTACTGAATAAAAACACCATTTTCTCTCACAGACAACTACAGCAGGTACAGATTAAATAAGGCACAACACCCAAGAGGAAAGAAAGGGCATTTATATCACAACAAATCTGTCACACCAAAACCACTAACGGTGACGAGCACCCCATAATTTTAGCTGACGGAGGCCTGACATCTGAAAGAAAGTTTTACAAGGATTTTACTAATGGACTACTAAAGCTAAAAAAAAAAAAAAATCAGTTAGTGCCAATTGAAGGGAATCTTAATAACTGACATTGCTGTGAAAGCAGCCCACTGTGAAGACCTAACAGCCTGCAAACTGTGATGATGAAAGGTGCTTGGATTTACCTGGAGAGCCTTTTTATACTAAGGCCGCAAGGCTGCTCAAGTTTTTAATGGTGGGCTGCTTCTGTGGGAGATTTTGAATAAATGGGGAAAGTTGCCTGATAGAAACCGGACGATGGATTTTAAATTCAAGTGCCATTTGGTTTCACTGTGACAGTTGCAAATCAGTTGTTGAATTTCCAAGTATGAAAAAGCCTGATAGTAAACTTGATAAGTCCACTAGGAAATACTTGTCTTCTAGTTTGGGGGAGTTTTCTTGGACCAGTTGATTTTTCAACAGTACTGTGTGTTTTTCTACAAGTGAACGCGTCTGGTCCTGCTGCTTAAATTAAAGATCTCCATCACTCGTCTCTGTATAGCAGCTACTTTAGATTACTGGGAATGACTGAACGATAACAATCACAACTTGTGGTAACCCTAAACTAACAACTCCACACATTTATAATAGATCACTATATCACCAAACAAGAAGTCACCACTACATTTACTGGGAAGCAGTTTCAGATCCACTTCCCTTCCTGTAATTGCGGTAAAGCACCTACAGGGGGCACCGCTCTGCTTCAATCATTCCACCTTCTCTTCCATCATAGGGCAAGGAGACACAGAGGCTTTTAGAGCCTGGATTCACAATTTATTTGGACATATAAATTTTATTTTTTCACATATAGTTTTAAAGAGTTTTACATAGAAAATGCACTTTTGCAACTTTTATTAGCCCGTCACAACTCAAAAGTACAAATGGACCTTTTCTTCAGTGTCTACAAATGATATCAGCATAAACAAAAAAATTTAAAGCCTCAAAATACTTGTTTTTTCTGTCACATAGTGTCAGTTCTTGTAACCAAAAGCAGTCAATTTAAGAGTGACAAAACTGTTCAATCCGATTATATTATTATAAAGCCAGTAGTGGGGTGATAGTATTATGATAACAGATGCCTTGAAGCACATCCTTTCAGTTCTATCAATCAGACCTTCATCTACATGTAGGGTAGCTTTCACAGAAAGCAGTGGTATAGTACTCCACTCACTGGTCAGTAGCCTGTTTGTGTGTCTCTGCAGCTACAACGCCAAGCCAAACTCAGTCTCTGTCTTCAAGGCCTTTGGAGCATTGAACAAGAACCTATATCTGGTTTTAGAGTCCTCACACTAGTCTGACAGGAAATTGTCTCATCGTCTTTGATGGACAGAACAGGGCCACATATGACCTGATTGTTTACAAGGGGACTTGGGTTGGTTGCAGAGTTCTGGGCATTTGGACTCTGTGATCATGTGATCTCCTAAGTGATCTTCTTGCTTCTTGTCCCTCCTCCTCCTCCTCCTCCTCCTTTTTCCCCAGATGTAAGGCCTGTGCAGCCTGGATCGGAGGCAGCGTGATTGTTAGTGCCCTTTCTACCCGTGTAAACACACACCTGGCAGAGCCCACTCACAGCTTGATATCCTGTGATTCTGACATTTTGGCAAGTGTCTTTTTGACCCGCAGGGCTGTGAGTCGGGAGGCAGGGTTGTGGGCCCAGCATTCTGTCATCAGCTTCCCCATCTGTCTCAAACACTGAGGAGATACAGAGCCGTGTTACAGAGGTCGTTCATCTGTGTGTGTGTGTGTGTGTGTGTGCATGTATAATGTGGCACATTTTGAACAGTTTTTTATACCTCATCACTGGTCCATCGATTTGGAAAGGACGGCCGTAGCTTCTTGATGCAGACCACTTCTCTCATGTCTTCATATGAAGGGTCTGTAGGAACTAACTCGTGGTATGGTAACTGGTATTCTTCAAGGATCCCTGCAGTGAGCAAGTCAAAATCTTCAGGTGTGGTCTAGATTTTAAAGTGTGTATCCAACAGAAGAAAATGTACAAAATAAAAGTAGATTTATTACATTTACCTCCTGAGACACAACGTCGAGCAATCTCCCAGAGAATGAGCCCGAAGCTGTACATGTCAGCCATGATGTACGACTGAAAATGACTCCTGTTCAGGGTCTCGTCCAGAACCTCAGGAGGCATGTAGCGCTTTGTACCGACTCTAGTGTTGGGAGGGATGTCCACCTCATTTGTGTCACTGCAGAGTCAGAGAGCAACATTTGATTACTAAGTGTTACACACTTAATCCTACTTTGTAAATCCTAATGTAACTACTTCAATTCAGCAAATCAAGTCCTCAAATGAAGATTTAAAAAGTAACATTTCTGACTAGCGAGCACAAACCTCCAACGAGGGAGAAAACAGCAGTACTGGTGAAATATTATTTTAACCTATTATAACACGTTGAGATTTTTATTTATCCTCTGATCTTCTTCAAAATATAATAATTTGTTCCTTGGATAAAAACTTCTCTCTCTGTTCAGTTTTTTTTGCAATGTTCAGGCAAAAATGTAACCTCCATGGCAGAGGATTATAATAATAAATCAGTGCAAATAGCAAACATTCTTGACATGCTCACCTGATAAACTTAACTGCCAGGCCGAGGTCAGCTATACAGCAGGTCCCATTTCTTTTCACCAGTATGTTCTTACTCTTCAGATCCCTGTGAGCAATGGCAGGTTTACCCTGGGTACCAAATATCTCTGTGTGGAGGTGACAGAGTCCCGACACGGAGGAGTAGGCCAGTCGCAGCATCGCTTTATTGTCCAGAGTGGTTGATTTGAGGTAGTCATACAGAGATCCATTCTCATGGTAGTCAGTGATTAGGTAGAGTTGGGTCCAGGAGCCAGTTCCTTTAATGTCTGCAGCTATAAAACCTGTGAATGGAGTGGGCAGAGGACAGACGGAGGATCAAGACAGACTGATTTTAACATGCAGGGAGTTACAATAAAACCATTTTTCTCCAGTTCAAATCTTCACATCAGTGGCTGAATTTGACCATAAAAAATGGTGACTATCCAAGTGTACGCACACTTCAGAGGTTTCATTGTCGCCTTAGCGCCTGTAATTATGGTCGACATTACACACGTAATTCTCTCTTCACTGTTCCACTTGTGTGCTTTTAAATCTACCAATGTATCCATTAGGCTTAATCAGCGAGGTGCAGAGCACTTTCACAATCATATCTTTTTTACAAGGACTCTGTTTGAAGAATACGTGGAAGTCATGAATTTTTTTAAGTGATTTTATTCACCATTGCCCATTGAAAGGATCATTTCATAATCAAGCTAAATTAGTGTGAATATAGGTAATTTCAGACTTGAATTTTCTAACTGGAAAAGTTCATTAAGAAATTTAAGTGAAAACATTTTGCCTCTGATTATTCTGGGATGATAGTTTTGTTAATTTTGAACCACATAAGATGAAACCCACCTAAAGAACTATGGCTGCAGTAAACTGTGACAGAATGAATGGAAAAAATTAAAAACACTGAACCTTGAAATGAGATATTTTGTCACAAGAACAAAGAGAATATACCTTCATGGCAGCTGTGAAAACTTAATAATATAATTAAGACAATGCACATGACACTTCAAATGTTTTGATAATCCAATCCATACTAAAAAGAAGTCCAAGTAGATTTTTAAGTAATCTAATTATCATCTCACTTACTTACAAATAAAGATATTTCAATAGAGTTTTATTTTTAGGTCTTATCAACTCACCCCACTTAACATGCTAATCTTGGCATCTGTGTGTTTTGCTGGATATGATGAACGTTATGTTTGTGTTGATACTCCATTATAGATCCTCGCTCTCGATTCAAGCATTTAGTATCGACTCTGGAAGGCAGCATTATGCATCGCAGGATCTAGTCTATCTTCTAATTTACTAGCGAGTGATATTCTGCCCTTCTACTTAATTACAATGCATCTTGCGCCGTTAAATTATGCAAGCTTTGTTTTGCAGTCTGCCGTTGTCGACTTCAGTATCAGTTGTGGTGTACGATCTCTTGGCCATAATTGATCTGTTGTGGAGCTGGTGCAGCCTTTTTGTTTGTTCTTGCAACAAAACACAGACATATAGTTCACTTAACATCAACATCACTCCCCGATCAATAAACTAGTTCATTCAAAGTACTTATCCAAAATGAATTATTCAATAATTCAATAATTAGTGTTGGAATACTGCTACTATGTTATATCATCTGGTAGTCCAACTCCAAACAAACAGTGCACTTGTTATCCTAAACTTTAAAACTTCAAGATAAATAAATTGACAGAGAGGTGCACAGAGACAGGAGGGGTCAGAAAAAACAAAAATCAAACTTACCCAGTATGTTCTCGTGTCTCATTAGGACAGTCTGGTAGATTTCTGTCTCTCTGAACCAACTGGCCTCCTCAGTGGTGAAGAAAACTTTGACGGCCACCTTTTCTCCCCTCCACCTGCCCATCCACACCTCTCCATACCTCCCTTTGCCTATCTGCTTCACCATCTGGATCTGCTTGGCTATCGTTCTCTGGACCTGAGGAGGAGCAACATAAAAACTTAACAACACTCCCTGTATTCTGCTTTATGCCTGAGTTGTGAGTGTATCTATCATTGTACTCCTGGTTAAAAAAGGTGAGATTTATCGACCTTCAGGCAGCAAAAACAGGAATAATGTTTTCATATTTTTATTGCACACTGGTGCTTCCAAAATAAACAAATGTAGGTATGAAATTCACCACATTAAGTAGGATTCATGGGCTGTGATGTTGATGTAACAGGTGTTTAGATGCAGTATACGTATCTCACCAATAGAGGGAGCCCTGAGCCTGAGCCAGAACTTTGTGATTGCTCTATCAAGTCCTTCAGAGACTCTCCAGGGGGAATGAAGGTCTCATCCTGTTCCAGACCAATACTGTACCGGGGACGAGACTCCTGTCGCTTGTACCTATAAAGCAGCATTATTCAGCACACATACTTACAAAACTATCACAACGTTTTGGCAAGTTTTTGTGTATTTTGATCGGTGTCTAAATAAAAATACAAGATTAGTGTTACTGTATACATGTAAGATGTAATTACCTGAAGTAGCAGAATACAATAATCACAGCCAGTATAATGCTGCACACAGTCACTGAAATCAACAGAGCCATGTGGTGGATCTTCCCGTCTACATAGACTAGGGAGGGGTGGATCAGAGAGACATGAAAAAAGAGTGTAAGAAGATTATAAAATACAAAATAATCACAAAGCATCAATCCTGTGTCTTCTCCAAGATTTTACAATGTGTACAGCAACTGGACATTCTCAGGAAAATGCATGAAACCGTTGAGCTGAGACAAAAACATTAAAAAAATACCCAAAAGAAACTGAAATTATACCAACAAAATCTTTACGAGTCACTTGAAAGAACTGGTGTACAGTAAATCATGTACAAATCATATTTCACTCATCAATTTTTCATTTTCTTCTGGCACACACACTCTTCCCTCAGGGCCCCCGTCGACAGCGGGAGGAAGCCCTCAGCCTAGTCGATGAATTCTCCTCCTGATCCCCTATGATAGGGTTTCAGATTGATGACTCTGCCCCCAGTGTCTGCTGGGGCTTGTGATTTCCCTGGGAATCTAGGCTTACTGTCTCTCAAATGCACAAAAAGACTCCTCCACACACACACACACACCCACAGTATAGTATTGTACACAGTAGACACCCCAGTATCCTCTTGACACTCAGTAGCTTTGGCAAGCTGTTTGACACTAACTCCCTGACACTGTCTCCCCCACTTGAGCCGTCTTTGAAAATGTCACGATTTCCGTATCATTGAAACCCGTGTGCTGTGACACCATCACTCACTGTGCTCGGTCCTGTCTTTATCACTGTCTCTGTTAACTGCCAACTGAGGAACCAGCGGCTTATTAAACATCTTTCTTATGTTTCATGAAACAAGAAAAAGTTGTGGAAGGATGAAAGTGGACAGATAAACTCACGGGGCGGTTTGAGCGGTGGCAGCGTAGGATGCAGGTTTTCGTTACAGTAATCTTCATCTGTGCAGCACTCCAGTGATCTCCTCTGTTGTGAGTTCCCTGTGTCCTGGAAGAAAAAAATCATTGAACAAATGTGAGGATTTTTTCCTCTGTTTGTATTGTAGTGTTTTTGTTGGATTTTATAAATAGTTCACAAAAGAAGGATTTTAATTCCTCACAATAAGTCACATTAAAGTTCTTACAAATATACATTAGTGTATATAGTGAGGTAACACTTAACTCATTTTGGAAGTATTGTTGCTAGACGATGATAGGAAAATAGTGCAAAATGAAAAGATTATGTGGACACTGGTCAACGCACCCTGCACTGAAACTCTGATCCATCCAGTCCAAGGCAACCTGCAGTGTGCACCGGGACCCCTCCCTCCTCCTCCACCATGGTGAAGCAGTAGCCATCCGTCCTGGGAAATCAGATTTAATCATAACAGGTTAATCAATCTAGTCACCGTAAAAGGTCAGTAGGTAGCCGGTTCACAACTACCGGCTGCTAGCAAGCTAGCTGCTGTTAACAAACTACTATTACCCTGTTACTATCAGTCCATGAAAAAATTATTTTTTTCAGCTGATATTCTAGTTACAACATGATTGTGTTAACAAAGCAGTCTCCAGAGAGAAAACCACATTTTCATTACTCTACTCGTCTACTATCGCTAGTTGTGTTTCCACCGTCGCTCCACCAGCTCCTGGTGTAGTCGCTGCTTAGTCGGTGCTGAGCTCTGGCCCAGCAAAGAAGTGGGGCCAGACTTAGCCTCAGTTTTAGCGGCTGGGTCCGGTTCTCGCGGTGGTGGAAAAACAACAAACTGGGGCTAAGTCAGGAACTGGCCCCGAACTAGCACTGGAACCCGTTGGGTGGAAAAGGGGAATATGTAAGCATTTCTGTGTGTATTATAAACAGTATTTACATATTGATGTGTATACAGTCACATTATGACTATGAACAAACACCCATGAATGACTAAGTCTGAAGATGAAGACATGTTCTCCTTTTGAAGTAACAACCGGCTTAGAAAACAGGCTGTGGTTAGGATGAGTGTCCAGAAAATGAGTGTAAGTCAATGTAATGTCGTCCAAAGTCATAGAAAGTGTTGTTCCTCCACACTTTACCTGCATGTGTTATTGGTTGAATCTTCTGGGCAGTGGTGATAGCAGTGACACCAAAGGAGTCTCTGGGAGGAGGAAGAGGGAGCTCTGCTGCCAAAAGCCTCCTTCCCACTCTCCACTGCCTCCTTACTGGACGCTCTTAACAACATACTGTCCAATATGTTGCCTATAAAACACAGACAAGGAGAAAACAGGAGACGTTTAGTTGTTGGTCCTGATGATGTTGAAGTCTTGTTTATTACAACAATGGAGAGTTTCACCATTAAAGCTATAAAAACATATGGATTTGCGTTAATAATGCATCCAAGTACCGTATTTTCCGGACGATAAGCCGCTACT
The DNA here is from genome assembly GCA_900323345.1 of Pseudochromis fuscus. Classification (NCBI taxonomy): domain Eukaryota; kingdom Metazoa; phylum Chordata; class Actinopteri; family Pseudochromidae; genus Pseudochromis; species Pseudochromis fuscus. The sequence continues at coordinate 45,798 of OOFC01047470.1, forward strand.
TTTTTCTAATGCTTTGAACCCTGCGGCTGAAACACCGCTGTGGCTCATGTATCCGCGGCACGAAGCTCGTTAGCTTTTTACAAGCTAGCAAGCTCCGTGCCGCCGATACATTTAGCGTCGTCACATCAGACCCGGTCAGAGTGGACCA
>OOFC01047471.1:37292-47678 GCA_900323345.1 Pseudochromis fuscus
TTTTTTTTTTTAAACACACAAAAAACTTCCAGAAGCGTCTTTTAAAACACTTTGACAAGTCCCATAGTTTCGCGCAGACCCAGCTGAATACATTAAGGCACCAATAAAGGAGGAGGGGCAGCAGACATCAACTTATACCCACGGAGGAAAAACTTTTCCAGCGCTTCTCCAAAAAGTGCATCCACACGCACGCGCACAAAAACACAAGAAACACAAATGCACCACGCAGCTGCATCGTCTTACCTGAACTTGCTCGCGATGTGACAAAAAGCAAAATCACCGCTAAAGTGATTTGAGCGTCCCTTATCCTCCGTTTAACTTTCCATCTTATATGGGTATCCATGACCGCCAGAGACGTCCACGGCAAGTGGATTCACTTTTCTTTTTATTATTGCAACTTGGTGCAACTGATTAGACTTGCAACAACTTCTGATCAGGACCAAATGGAAAAAAAAACTTTAAAAAGCCAAAAAAAAAAGAAAAGTCCCAGAGAAAAAAGGGGGAGGAAAAGGGGGGGTTTCGTTATTTCTCAAGCAGCCATAAGGGTTTGTTAGTGTGGGTTTCCTCCGGCTGGTTGACGGATGGACACCGTCTCTCCCGCACTGCTCCTCTCTCCTCTCTGCGCTGCTCGACTGTCCTGCACCGCTGCGCCTCCGATCTGAAGTGTTGCCCCTTCTTTCTTTCAGTCGTCACGTAGAGCCCCCTTCAAGTCAACGGGGCAACACACACACACGCACACACACACATTCACACACACAAAAAAAAAAAAGAAAAAGAAAAGTCTTCCCCCCTCAGGCTGTCACTCACTCTGCGGACAGGAGACTCAGGCAAATCAGAGGAGTCCATATATTAGGTGCAGCCCTGTTATTGGCCGGGGGTGGGGAGGAAAAAGTTGAGGGGAAAGTTTCACGCCTACAATTCTTGTTGCGCTCGGAATCCTTTTACATGGACTCCGCTATTTCCAGAAGGAGAGCAGAGGGTCAGAGCGGGAAAAGCAAACTGCTGCAGAGACAGATCAGGAGCATATATTCAATCCTGGCATTTAATGTGCACGAGGGACAGAGACTGAGTCATTATGAAAATATGTGGTGATTTATCCAAAAGTCCAGTATTACTCCAAACTAACATGGACATTACTGACCTCCTCCAAAGTTTTACTTAAGACTCACTTACTGGAGATTGTCTTTTATTATATATTTCTACATAATCTATACATGGAGTCTGTTATGTCAACGCAAATTGCTGTGGGGAATATGCACAAGTGATACTGTGAGTTATATGTAGGAATCACTGTGCTGATTTATCCAAACTTCATGTTATTGTGGAGACATTATCTTACTGACCTCTTTCAAGTCTCTGCTTCAAAGTTATACTTTAATAAGAGTGTTTACTTCTTTTAAAATGTATTTTATTCTTATATATATTCTACATGTGGAGTCTGCTGTTTCCAGGGGAGAGAGGAAAAAGTGCATTAATGTGCACAAGTGATGGAGATTTGTGGGAATCATTGTGCTGATTTGTCCAAATGTCATGAACCATTATGATATTGAACATTACTGACGTCTATCAAGTCTCTGCATGAAGCTGATTTCACCTACAGATCCTTATGTCAGTGATTATCTGTTATCATTGCTATTTTATGCACTTTACAACTGTATGATGTTTTGGTGACGTACTACAAATATATCAGCTGTTTTTAGTGGTTCTGACTGTGCCAACAAGAACATGATCTGTGATCTCATGGATCTATGTTAAAAAAAATCTAATCAATCAATTAAAACAACTAAAAAGTTACTGTTACCTCTCTTTACTTTCTAATTAGTTACTTTCTTACACCTGATTTTTGTTGAACTACTGTTGATTTGATGTTGGAATTATGCTAAATATTTAATGCAACTACAATCTACATAAAATATAAAACATCTAAACTAATTATAACAATAGATTGGATTTTGTTTGTTTGATCAATTGTACAAATTTCCACTGTAATATTATCCAAATTATGTTTGTTTAATTACCACAAGATTAGACTTTTCTTTTCTTTGATAGCTTGGTGAAAGGTAGTATTTTGGCTCAGATTTTATTTTGGGGGAATCTGCATTAAAGACAACACTTTAATGTATAAAACTATTCAGACCAGAGGGTTTCAGACACCAGCTCGTGCTGCCGTCGCCTCCACAACAGCTAAAAATGGCAGCTGTCTTTTATAAGCTGTCATCTGGCTGCTCCAGTGGGGGGCAGACTTCCATTAATTGCACAGTAAAAGTCGGTTTTAAACACAGTAAACAAACAGCGCTGTAACTGTGGCGACATATAACACCGTGTCACATTGTGAGTTGCAGATGGATGCACAGCGGTTTCTGTAAAACCATTTTCTGACATCGCTGTAATATCTGCAACCTCACCTCAGGTAACCCCTCATCTGTATCAAATGAACAGCTTGTCCTCAGAAGGGAAGGAGGGATTCACAACCAGAAGGAAGTAGCATTTCTGCACTGACCACTTAGCCATGCGACAGTTACGTGGTCAGATATATGGGCCAAAATTATGGCCCTAACCCTGTATTTAAGGGTGGGTTTATGCCTACACCACACTAATCCCAAAGCTCACAAACTACCCCTGTACAAGGCTTGCACTTGCTCACTTAATTTGTTTTCTAACCAAAAACACGTTGGAGCACACATGATTATGATTTACCGAGTTTTGCTTTCATCTTCCTCGCAAAGAAATCGGTCCAAAAACGTAGAGGATCCTCGGGTTGGGAGGAAATTGTGAGTCAAGCGTTTTTATTCACCTCTCCTTCGTTGTGTTGTCACCTCGAGATGGCGAGACACTTACTGAGAGCAGCTGAGAAATTCCTAAGTCTTTGCTTGACATTAACCTCAGTAAACACACATCGGAGCGTCGTGCACCAGCTGTTCGGGAGTTCAAACTTAGCCTGGTTACAACGTCGGGGAGGTGGAAGATTTACGCTGCAATAAATCAAAACCTGCAGGAACACACAAACTGGGTCAACACGGAGAGATGACTTGTTAATACGAACCGACACCCAGTCATTTTCAGGTGCAGGAACCCACTGACAAAGGTAATAGCAGCTTGCTAATGTATGTCCATTTAGAGGATGGAGGTAGCAGTGGGGTACGGCACATCTGACCTGTGCTTTCATTAAATGATGACGATGTAATTTGACAAGTAACAAAAGGAGTTTCGATCCGAGCAAAGATTTTTAAACTGTGGAAGTTGGCTGCTGCAGTTTACATTTACTGTCACAGCATGGTACTTTGAAACTCTTAAAGTCTAATTGCAGCTAATTGCATGTAATTCATACTCACTCTCACAGGGTTGGCGTTGACTGAATTATGACTCCAACAAGGGTAAAGCATTAGTTTCAGCAGTTTACTGTGTGGGATGGGTTACTCCTACCTTAACCGGTCACATCCTATGATGCACAAACTGACCTGAACGTGTTACCTTCATCTAGTCTCAAGTACTGGAATCTAATGTGGAATCAAACTTTTGGATATACCCATAACCTTACTTAGAAGTGACAAAAAAAGACATCTGATGGCATAGTTTTGTATTCATCAACTCAATGGCAGCTTTTTTTAATGTTGTTTTTTCTGTATATTTAGCCCAAACTGTAAAAACACCTGCCTGATACTGTGTAGGTTCCCAAAAACTGCCCTGACCCACTGAGGTATGGACTTCATATAACCTCTGAAGGTGTGTTGTGCTATTGGGCATCAAGACTTTACCAGCAGATCTTATAAGTCTTGGGAGTTGCAAGATGGCATCTCCATGCATTAGATCTGCTTGTTTAGCACATCCTGCTAACTGTTATTGACACTATTTCCCCTCAGGGATCAATAAAGTATTCTGGTTCTGATTGTACCTCCACAGAAGGGTGTACATCATTCGGACCATAGACGGTATATAGAAATGGACGAAACAACCAAAAGGGAAGCCTATGCGGAAGTGCAAAAAAAAAAATAATAAAAAATGCAATACCACCAATGACCACTGGATGCTGTTTTTAAAAAAATAAATAACAAAAAACTAATTGCAATTCAAAAATCATAAGTTTCAAATAAGAAAAACAGTCCAAAAAATATCCACAAGTCAATCTGATATCATTAGTTAAAGTCAACTCTTCTATCCTGAAAAGACCGCCCAGAAAAACATAGTTCAGTAGATATACTTAGGGGAGTGGTTAGTTTGATTGACAGTTTGGTCTCCAGTGACCTACAGGTGGTTTGGAGGCTCATTCACTGGTGACCTCCAGTGTCATACACAGTGAGCAGAGTCCCTGAGTTCAAATATGGTCACGTGTCACTTCAACCAAACACGCCAACCTCCTGCCTTCAAAATAAGAGTCCACAAACTAACAGAAGACATCACATTAGCTTTATCTGGTCTGTATACAATCTGTGGCTAGCACCCAAGACTACCCAGTAGACTCCCACTCAGCCCCCACTGACCTCCCATCCTGCCACCATCTTTTCTTGAGGTAAACAATGAACACTACCATCTACAAAATATTAAATTCATTGATCCATGGTCCAGTTTCTGACTGATGGGCCCATTGTAGGCCCTTTCTTTCACAGCCATGAGCATCAATGAGGCTGCTTTGGCTGCTTTATCGAAAGGCTACCCATCCTTGGTGATAGCAAAACCAGGACCAGGTCCACCATCCACTACATCAACTTCAGTTTCTACCTAATACATCCCAGCCCAGATAATATTATTCCCTTTACTTATCAGTGTGGCTACGGCTTTACGAAAATGTCTTTGTAGATGTCTTCCTTACTTTTATTTCTCTCTTTTTTGGCAAAGGACAAATTCATTAAAGTTATTTTGAAAGAGGGTTTTGCCTTTTAATATGTTGGAACAGATTTGTGTGTGTTTTTATTCAAGGTTTGGACAATAACATCAAATACAAGGCAACATTTATGGGTACGACAGTAAAAAAACAGCTTGTATCTGCACGTCCTCTTCCTGCTCAGGTTCTCTATAAACCAAACATTTCATTTCTCGAGGACTCGTAAACTTTCTCCGAGCCGAATTACACATATTCAAACCTGCATTTAAAAAACTTTTCAATCCTTTCAATCCCAACTTTTTCACAGACCCCACGTCAAAACATCGCCCGTCAGTGTTGTGACGGGGACGAATTACAGGAAGGAGTCAATTCTGGGGTTTGACTTTAATCATAGTTCCTGTAGGAGCTTGAAGGGGGGAAATTCAAACTCAGCACGCCAAAGGACCAGATAAATCTTGGATCCTGGCACGGAGCGGCTCCTGGCTGCTCCAAACACAGATTAGACTTTTACGCAATGTAGGATGTTGTAGTTGGGATCAAGGATCTGGGAGTAACAAAGGGACTATGTATTTGAAATACAGTGTTGTGCATGTTGTGTGACTTCTGGCACAGAGATGCAAAGGGTGGAGGAACCTGGAGGTGGAGGACGTGACTTTGTTTTTTGAATGAAGACAGAAAAATCTTAGTTTTATTTTTTAACGCTCCAAAAGATAATTCAATTAGACAACCATCTGCAACACAAATGTACATTCCTAGGTTAATTTGCAGATGTTGTTTCGGGTTTTTGGTATTATCAGGACTTTGCAGAACGAGCTATATAAAAACTTATTGTTTTGTTCTGAACCGTGTCCAGGAAATACACCCAGTGTCATTTCTGGCACAGTGTTCTCGTCCTGCATTGTTAAAGCCTGTTTGGCATGATTTTCCACTCCACAATGTGTGATTACCTTCCTGTGCCAGATTTTACTGTGGCAAATTTCCCTTACGCTCACTGTGGGGTCACCAGAGACAATAAAAAAACCTAGTATTTAATGAGTCACCTGTCTGCTCAGACTTCCAGCTGCTGTTTCACATACTGTATTGGAAAAAATGTGCAAGCAAAGAATCCCTCCAGTAAAAGAAGCAGGCCAAAAATATTGATGCCAAGCATGAATCAATCAATGGGCATTAACTAAATCAAACAGGATAAGGCGCTGATGCATGTGCGGCCTTGTATGACCTGCACAAACACGCCTCAGAGTGCGATACAGGTAGACTGGGAGAGCGTTACCATCGCCGCTCTGATCCGCTCCAGGTTACCGAGGACACGACGGGATTTTGTCAAAAAGCAGCAGCGAGGAGTTCACTTTATCTGCCATGTGGCAAACTTGCCTTCCCCGTGATCCCTGAGTTCAGTAGGGCTGCAGCTCGCCTTGTTTTAACAATACTGAGCTTGATCCAACTTGTGCTATTCAAGAAATGCAGAACATCTGCTTACGCTCTTTGAAAGTTTCAGCTCCTGAGGATCCACTGATGCTGTTGTCAGACTGTTAGCGCTCTGTGTTGTCTGTGGCTTATTTAAAAAACTGGACCATGTTTAAGTCATCGTGTCATGCAGCCTTAAACATAATGAAGTTCTCAAAGGTACTTTTCTAATACTTGTATAAACTATTTTTATCACCAGACTAAACTAAGAAGAGCTGTCTGTACGTCCAAGCACGGCACAGTTCATTACTCTGATTACACTCATTTCTGTTTAGATAGCTAGCTAGCTAGACAGATAGCTAGCTAGATAGCTAGCTAGCTAGCTAGATAGATAGGAAATGGTTGTGTGTGTGTGGTTAAAAATATTCCACCTTACATCTGATTTACTTCTGTTTTTAGTGACAAATCTGTTTAAGATAATTACCTGGTCTTTTATTCAAAAGTAAAAAAGTATATTTTGGTGAAGTACTTGAACATTTATATGTCCAGTAGTGATGTAATAAGAATGAAAATAGGTTATTGCCAACTGTACCTTAGAAAAAGATCATGCGTAGGGTGGCTGTGGCTCAGTGAATCATAAGGTCATGGGTTCGATCCCCGGCTCCTCCTGTCCACATGCCGAAGTGTCCTTGGGCAAGACACTGAACCCTAACTTGCTAGCACCTTTCATGGCAGCTTGGTAGCCATTGGTGTGTGAGTATGTGTGTGAATGGGTGAATGAGTTGCCTTGTAAAGTGTTTTGGGACCTAGCTAAGGTCACGAAAGTACATGTACTTGTAAATGTACTCCATTTACCATCTTGTAAGTTGATTAAGTGGTTAATTTAGATGAAATATATTGTATATTCTGTGATGTGTTTGACTGAAACTGAAACTGAAACTAAATGTGAAAATGTGATTTATCATTTTATATTTTAAGAAGCTGGATTTTTACACCAGGCACAAAATATTTTTGAATCTGGATTTTTACCTGGATTGAACATATGAAGTTTACTTTTCTTCACTGTCCAAACTTTAATACAAATGAGGTACAATTTCAGCTACAACAGATAAGAGAGAAGTACTTGAGTATTCATTTCCATCCTCCACATTACAGCAGCATCTTATTTCATGTGCGTTAGGTTCTATATAGGTACACACCACATCTTAAAAAAGGATATTGGATGAGTACGTGTACGTCTTGGAAGAGGTTGATCATCAGCTGCTTCCTTTGAAGACACTAAGGAGACATGTTCAAAGTGAAGAAACTCATTTCACAGGAGGAGGGTATGGAGTTCACTCTGCTGCTATACAGCTTCAAAAGACACTATACATAGTGTCACTCTTTACTGTGTGAGTGGTCAAGAGCCAGCAGATAACACTGTATCAAATAAATCAAATAGGAGAAGTAATTTATGAATATATCCTGTAGCAATGCTTTAAAACCTCCACCACACTCATCAGGTGGCTTTGTACTCTCTTTAATGCTTATCCCTGAAGTTATATGAATAAAGCCTAAGGCAGTGACACAGTCAATATGTCAGGACAGTGAAGGAGAGAGGTGAGGTGAGCTGCCAACACTGTGAAGAAGACGAGTATAAAGTCTCCAGTCGCTACATGTTTCCCTGTGAAGGACGAGGAAAGAGCTGAACAAATGAGACTTTGTAGCTGCTTTGATGTCGACGTTAATTAGCTGAAGATGTCTTGCATCATGAATGTGCTGCTGTGAAGTGTGTTATTTTCTTGGCCCGACTAAATCACACTTGTTACACCAATGTAAGAAGGGCAATCTCAGGTATAATTGGCAAAATTTCACAAAATTACAAGTATTACTATAAACCAACCGTTTCGAGCTTTTCCTAAACTGTCTGTTCAGGTTTCACACACTGCTCCCTTAAATAAAATCTTTCAACCAAAGCAGCAAAAGCCGAGGATAAAAGTGCCAAACGTGTCGCCTGTCGTCTAAGAAATTAACTAACCATGTCTCCCTCCCCACCCCAGCGAGCCCAGCTCCGCCCTGTCGGCTGTTTGTAGTGGTGACTGTAATTATGAAGGCACTTCATACCCATGTGTTTTAACAAGATCCATTTGTTATGTTGCTCTCTCAGTGCTGAAGGCGGCTTGTTTTATAATTGCAAAGGTCTGAGGAGTAACACTGCACAGGACAGTTACTAGTCTGCATCCATGTAATGAGAGATTTCTGGAGGGCTGAATGGAAGAAAACGTCATTATCTTTTCTGCATCTTTTCTGAATTAATGTTTGTGTAAAATGCCAGTTTTTTATTTAGGATGCTCAAATCTGAAACTGGCTTGAGAGAATGGGAGGGGGGTCTTTTTGCCTCAGTTCAGTACTAGCAAAGGAGGATCGATTACGTTAGCAGCTAGCAAGATGAGGTGCGCGAATGTCTCAAAATCTAGCAACATGTGGCTTTTGAACACCTATGTCCTTATATAGCCAAAAAAGGTAATAAGAGGATCAAAATGAGCCATTTTCATCATTCTACAATTTAAAATAATTAATTCATGAGCAATATTGCAAACAGTGTTTTCCTGTGGTAGTTACAAGCTATGTGCCCACCGGAAGCTATAGCTTCCTCTTGCACAAATTTGCCCATAAACCAAAAACTATTCATCCCAGGTACAAAACTATTTTTTTAGGTTAATTATGAGACTTGTGTGATTAAATACATATATACATGTCCAGGTTGAAAACATCATAAAGTAAAGAAAATTTCCTCTTTCTGGAAGGGTTTGCTGCCGCCATGTTCTCAGGAGGAAGGGACAGGAAGTTGATGATGTCATGTGACAGGAAGCAGTTGCAAACTTATTTTTTTCCTAAAACGTTTTTCTAAGTTGTCAACTAGAAAACTATACAAGTAACATTTAGATTTTTTATTTTGAGTAGAAAATGACAGGTATAGCCTTAAATGGGTGAACCTTCTGTAGACGTGAGATCGCTTTGTGTGCAGTGTTGAATTATGGAAAAAAGACTGAAATTCAGATTCATTCTGGTCGAAGAAACCAACTTTAATCAGACTCCAGAGAGACGTAAGGAATGCTCCGAGCTGTTTATGAAACTCAAACTGTGTGCCTACGTTTTAAAAGTGGAAATAAGCATTTTTCTGTCGAAGGCCAAAGTCAACCTGGGAGAATGTGAAAAATGCAGCAGCGTTTGTATTTCACTCACTTCTTCAGACCATTTTCCATTTTATTCAATTCAGCAAAGCTCAGACAGCTCATCTGTGCCTCACTGTAATCTGGAATCAGAGCTCAATGCTGCAGTGAAACACCTCGAATCAAAGTAACAACTGACTTTCAATCAGCACCACGGAGGAAGGCTTGGTATCTGAACTGAATATTCTGCTCAGTCACTTTGGTTTTCCTCCTGCTTCAACCTCCATGCTTGATAATGACACAGAACAAATGTCCTGCATCGTCCAGTTCAGCAGGTTGAACATTATGTTCTTTAAAATACAAATTCCTTAAAATTTCTGGCAACGAAAAAAATAGAAAAAATTAAAGTGACTCAGTCGACTTGTTTTTAATTTTTTTTTTATGGGATTTAACCTTAAAACCAACAACTCTTAGAAACACTAAAGGGCAGTAAAACATGTCTAAGACTGAGGTTTGATTTGGATTATGCAGCAAAATAAAGATCACAGCTTGAATTTACTTTGTCACCTCCTTAAGTCTTAAACTATACTTTGAAATTTCCACTTGAAAAATTCAAATTTTCAGTATCAGCTGCTTCACTGTAAGACCAAAGAGAATAACCTGTGGTTCTGCACATGAAGGAGACATCAGAGTAAGAGATTAAACATTCAGCAAAATGATAGTTTTTGTAGTTTTATCTGATAAAAAGAGTAAATAACAATGACCCACTGAACACTGACATAATCAAACTGGTTCTAAAACTTCTCAGGTGCAACTCTACCAAATTTAAAAAGTATATAGCGCACCTGTCTATAAGCCGCTATTGAATTTATTCAAACAGTTTCATGTGGTCCACTCTGACCGGGTCTGATGTGACGAGGCTAAATGTATCGGCGGCACGGAGATTGCTAGCTTGTAAAAGGCTAATGAGCTTCGTGCCGCCAAAAACCAAAATAGCCCCACTTATCACAC
>OOFC01047471.1:47698-68866 GCA_900323345.1 Pseudochromis fuscus
TTTTCCAGACTATTGAGCCGCACCTGTCTATAAGCTGCTATTGAATTTATTCAAACAGTTTCATGTGGTCCACTCTGACCGGGTCTGATGTGACGAGGCTAAATGTATCGGCGGCACGGAGATTGCTAGCTTGTAAAAAGCTAACGAGCTTCGTGCCGCCAATACATGAGCCACACCGGTGTTTAAGCTGCAGGGTTCAAAGTGTCGGAAAAAGTAGCGACTTATAGTCCAGACAATACGGTAACTTGGGTATCGTGATATATTTCCAGCAAATACAGGATATATGGGCGGGACAAAGCATTTGGAGCAAATTGACTGGACCATTGAAACACAACAAAAAAACCATCACCAGCTAGGTAATGTTACTGTAGCACTTTGTACATGTGTTGTGTTTTCTCCGTTATTTCCTGCAGGTCGTAGCTCACACCAAACTTTTTTTACATCATTTAGTCAACAATACGACCAGAGATGTGATCAAAAAAGATTAAAGACATTTTTTTATTTCAGGTGGACTGCAATGCAACAGAAATGAACATCTGCTACATCTGTTTTAATCACAGTAGCATCAGGAGGCCTCTTCACTGAATGTGGACCTTCATCTGCTCGTGGATAAGGTGAAGTATGACTGCTGATTGGAGATCTACAGTGGTCATACTTGCTCCACATAACTCTGATGTTTCATTGAGCCATCGATCCACCCCAGCCTCCTCACTATGTGGATTTTGTTACTTTTTAATCCCTGCAACCTGACCTCTATAACACCACAACCACAATGCATTTAGCCACTTTAACTAAAACCTCAATCAGCTGCTGCTTTTTCTTTGTAAAGACTCTTTGAACCCGTTGAATGTCGTCATCTTCTCAGTCGCCTTCAGCTCAAATATGAACATACGCCGCAGCCTCTGCCAGGGCCTCTCGCTTTACTGTCGCCCTATGTATGTGATTACAGACTTGTGAGGCGTTACGTAACACGGCTTCCCCATATATCATTAGTTAATTTGCTCCCTACGAACCGTCCACATTCTCAGCTCGCAGGATGAGGATGTCATACTCGCGTTCAAAGGAAACAGCTTTGGGTCAGGGTCATCTTTTATGGGGCTTTGCTGCCTCTCGAACAGGCGACCAGCCTTTGTCCGAGCGACACACACAGTTTCAGGATCTCAAGAGATTAAAAACAACACCAAAGATATTTTAGATTTTGCTGAGATTGGAGACATCAAACCTTGAAAATGTAACCACTGCAACGCCCCATCATCCTAACCATTGCATTGTACTGCAGTCTGGATTTGGACTCCACCATGATGTGGCAGGCAGCACTGTGGTTGGAGATGTTGGCTTTTTGTTCTGGCAAGTCAAAAAAAAAATGTTCTCAACATTAAGATTTTAACAACATTTATTGTGTGGTTACTTTCTCCAGACCTCTGAATAAAATCTACTGCAAACCTGTTGCAGTATTCGAGTATTATCCCTGAGACACCTCTGATTTTTGGCTTCCTCTGCAAAATTAAGTCTCCAAACAATCGCTGTGTTGTCTGTGGTTTCATCAGGACCCGCCTCCTGTCAATCATCGCCCGGTAAAGTCAACAGAAAAACCAAACCTTTGGCACCAGCCTTAAAATTGAAAGCTTCTTCTTCATGTTACTACATATTTACAGAGGGTTTATATATTTTAAAATGTTTGCTTTTTGAAAACAAATAAATGGAGGAGAGATTAGCAAGAATAAGGCTAAATCTAGTTTGTGTGTGTTTTCATGCAGGCTTTAAGGCACCTACACAAACAAAAATAAACTCACATAGTACACCCCCTTTCCTTTTGGTGTTTGTTTTGATCATGATGATACGAGTGCACAAGACAGAAAGTTTCCATTGGCCTCTGCTTGGAACTGAGTGCATATAAATATTATTATGAGTGCATAATACTTGTGCACATGTGAAAGTGTTCAGCAGCTGCTCGCAGGAGAGTAATACATCAGATTAGACCAGAAAAGCATGGATACACACACACACTCGGTCTCACACACTCTTAATGAACACACACTCACACACTTGACACGTTGTCATGAACTCTGCAGCTGCCAGTTATCAATTGAGTGCAAATCCCTTATTGGCAGCGTCCCGTGGTCTTACATGTTTGTGCTCTGGAGAAATACCACTGCAGCGTGATCCCCGCGGAGACGTTTTCACTGCAGGAAACGTTTTTACAGGATGAAATCAGGAGGTTAAAATGTTACCTCATCACTAAATGTTTAATTCTTTGTGTATTTACCTCATACTCACAGTGTGGACACTGAAAGGGACAAAGCAACTGGGAAGTGCAAAAAAGTGCAATACCACCAACGGCCACTAGATGTGGGCTTCAATTGATTTCAATTCAAAAATGATCATTTTCAATCACTCAGTCAATACATTTTCCCCACAGCTCATTCTGATGTCATCGTCAACTCTTCTTCTTTAGTAATCTGGAGGTTCATGTGAAAATCAACTTTTCTTTAAGCAGACTTCTTAAAGAGGAAGATTCGGGGGCGTGGTCAGTTTGATGGACCAATGAGACCAGACCTGAACTGGAGTCTCAGACCCACTCAGGGGTGAAAGTAGCTTTAAATTCTTGCCGGTACTATTACCAAATATATATTTACATACATATACATATAGCTAGTGCAAACATCCATTCTTCAGCTCAGATAAAAACAATCAAATCAGAACAATAATGCAACATAGTATATATATAAATATAACTAAAATAATGTGAAATATATTCAACCAAACCTTGTGCCCATAGATGCAAACTTTTTCTTGCTGGACTCATTTTCCATGTAAAAAATGATCCGTTTTCTCTCATCACTGGAGACGAGCCTCTTTCAAAATAAAAGCCCTCGCCCTTACAGTGTAATTAAACAATAAAAACAAAAAGTAACAAGTAATAAAAACTACAATAAGCATGACCAAGGTCATTTACAGTAATTTTCACGACTGCATATTGCTAGCAGATCTATTTTCTGACCCAGAGAGCGGCTGTGACTGCTTCTGAATGAGGGCTTTATAGCAGGCAGCCGCCCATCTTCCTGGTACCGCCGCTGAATCTTTTAGTGGTAAGCAGGACCGGACCATACTGGTTTACTTTCACCCCTGGACCCACCTCCTCACTCCCCCTTTTATATCCAAATATGGTCATTTCTGGCTCCAAAAAACCAACATGGTGGTGTTCAAATGCCAAACTCCTATAGCTTCAACCTGTGCGTTTACAAAGTGGCAGGTGATGTCACATTAACTTCCATTCTAAACACACACAGAGGCTTTAAAATCACATGTTTTTTATTTTTCCCTAACCATCCATACTCTTAATTTCTACTGATGTTTCCCAAAGTATGAGAAAACGTTGTAGATTGGTTCCAATCTGTGTGTTTGCCATTGATTAAGATGTATTATTTATCTATTGTTTTGTGCTCAAATAGTTGCTGGGAACCTCACAGTGTGTTTGATGGCACTTACAACCGTGATCTTATCCAAACCACCAAAAGTTTTCCTGCCTGCTCCTTCAGGTTGGAGGACTACGCATGTATATATTGTACTGATTAATGGACGCCTCAGTCTCTCACAGTAAACGCTCTTTAGGAACCTGCAGCTCACAGATCTGTGGTTTCATCCATGCTTCTCCCTGTTGTGAGGAGCTGATTGTTCCTAATTAGGCTCAACAGTTGCATGTAACCAGTGTGTATTTTTACTTTCTTCTTAATATTGGCTCATTAATGTTAAACATGAACATGGCTGAAGACGATCCATGAAAGATGGTGCATATCAGCGAGTTGATGTTTGAAAGTATTCTCCTCCCTACTGTCAGATTTGTTGCACGATGGCGTCGAGCGCCCACTCCTTCGCCTCGAGTAAGTTACACCAATAAATCAGTTTCACCCTCTGTGTGGCCTGAGCTCTGCTGTCCACTCTTCATGTTGAGGAGATCATCCCCACGCTGGTGTAAACACACAGTATCACAGAGGAGGGAGGCGAGGATCACTGCTCGAGTGGGTTTAAGTGGCATCCACAGCAGGCTCCTCATTATCAGACCCAGAGTTTAAACTGTGTGAATACATTTCATGCATATACCAGCAATATAACCAATGCAACTTGAGCGATTTTGTTTTTATTTTTTTTAAATCTACCGTATTTTCCAGACTATAAGCTGCTACTTTTTTCCGACGCTTTGAACTTAAACATCGGTGTTTCTCATGTATCGGCGGCACGAAGCTTGTTGGCGTTTTACAAGCTAGCAAGCTCCGTGCCGCCGATACATTTAGCGTCGTCACATCAGACCCGGTCAGAGTGGACCACATGAAACTGTTCGAATAAATTCAGTAGCAGCTTATAGACAGGTGCGCTTATAGTCTGGAAAATACGGTAATTAAAATGATTCACTGATCATGTTTTCCTGAAATGTGTTGTGCACAGGTTCTTTCCAGTTTTCCAGTTTCCTGTTTTTAAGGCGATCAGTATCTCTTGTTTATGATCCATAAATGTTCTTCTGACAGGAAAAAAAAAAAGCAGGCGTTGTTTCAGGAAAGTCGTCTATTTCTGTGTTACACGTCTATTTTGACTTCTGAGGAGAGAAAGTTCTTTGTTTGGAGGGTAATTCTTTATGTAAGTAATTATGTCCTTGTCTGACAAGCTGTGTTTTACCGCTGCTATATTTTAAGTCGCTGTGGGGCGGTTTGTGCACGACACAAAAATGAACAACAGCGCATATAAAAAAAGACACACAATAAAAGATTTGAATTTATGTCGCGTGTTTTGTGACCACCCCTAACTGTGCCTCGAAGGTAATTTCTCACTCGTATGTCATCGAATGACCCCGTTGACTCCATCAGCAGCTGAGAAACACCTTGGACTGCTCCTCGCCCCCGGGCTGACTGCACTGTACACTCAGCTCTGCAGGCAACACACCACTCACATACACTACTTTGGTCTTACATGTGGCATGCAGCCCCTGTTCTTGGCTCACGTCAGTCCTGCTGTTCTCTGTCCCATGCCGTTATTTCTTTTTTGTACTCTTTGCAGAGCTGATGTCATAAATTAAACATTGCATACACGCTGTAATAATTAAGTGCCAGCAGGATATGCTAATCAGAGACTCGGCGATTGAAGCAGAGATAGCGCCACACAAGCCAGCTGCAGTCTGGGTGGGTGTGTCTCAGCCGAGAGGAAAAAATGCCCACACTACATGTCTGAAGTGGTGGGGTTGAAATATCAGTACTGTCGCTGGTGGAAGGAGAGGGTTGTCCCAGGATCTGGATCAGATATTTTATCGTATTTCTGTCGGCGCTTTGAAGCTTTGATGATTTTTAGATCTCGTTCCTCGATGGCCTGACACATGATCAAGCAGTCCCTCAAATGCAAAACTGGGAGGAAAGATCTTGTGGTAAAGTGTGTTTGAGGTTTTTAGGCCTCTGGAGTTGTAGGTCATTTAGTAAAGAATCAAAACTTAATAGAATATGTTCACTTTGTAATGAATCTGTTGAGTTATTACTGTTCACTTGCCTAAAATATCCTCTTAAAAACCTATTTCTCTACCTTATAGTAATACTAATTTGCCAAATTGTGTAGTTTGATGAATTATTCTGACCTTCCACCAAGGGTCATTGGTGTATTTTGTTTTATATCCAGATGTCTTGATAGTTATTCAAAGGATTGTTAGAAAATTTGAATGATTTCTAAAGACCTTGGTAATCCACAAACTTTTCCTCTATTGTCACTGGCAGGTTGATGTTTAAATATTCACTAATACCCATTTATTCAGTCTTTCCAAATATTTTACAGCAATAAACATTCAAGGTTTCACAAAGTTGTACTTTAACTTTCATGATCCTTTGAGTTTCCCACTAGTGTAACCATGAAGTTGACTTTTATAATCAAACAGTGAAATAGCTCCACGATTATCGGATATATTGCCATGAAGTTTGGTGCAAAAGATGAAATAAAGCTACACTGATAATCCTTTTCATGTAGCACCGATAAAGTCAAAATTTTCATTTGTTTACTAGTTCAACAAGCCGTGTGTATAAAACTTATGGCATTCACTTCAGCCTTGACGGTACTGATAAGAGCTAATAGGAAATAATTACAATGCAAACATGTTAACACATTATGCTAGCTAAACACCAACGTGTTAGCATTAATGGTATTAAGAGTTTACAGTTATGCCAGTGGAACAGCAGGTCAATGAGCTACATGCTAATAACAGCATGCTAACATGTTGCTGTTTAGCTAGCATAATGTTTAACATGTTAACCTAACCTGGAGAGCATGCTAAACATTATGCTAGCTAAACAGCAACATGCTACCATGCTGGTATTAGCATGTAGCTCAAAGATCTGCTATTCCACTGCCATAACTGTAAAACTCTTAAGGCGCCAATATGTGTGAGTTTACTGCACATCACACTGTGCAGGATGGTTCCAGTAAAATCTTGCTCTCAGACAGTACAGTGTAAATCTGAGGCCGTGCGGTGAATCGTGCTGTGGTGTAAAGGATGAAGACGTTTATATAAGCACTGGCAAGTCAGTGGTTTTTGTCGTGCATGCAACAATCTCACTTCTTTTGTTTTCTTTTCCATTTGCTTTGTGTGTGCATGTGAGTTTGTTGACACTGAACTTCTTCAGAAAGGGTACACATGGCAGAGACCAGTGTGTATCGTCTGTTGGATTCTCATTGGTTGGTTTAGCCCTGAATTTTCCCTTTGGTTGCCAAACGTCCACATCGAGAGAGAAATGTAGCCAAATCCAAACTGTCAACTTACAGCTCAAACAGCCCAAAATTGTGCAGCGTGAAAAGTCTTCCTTCTTTTTTGACATTTAAAAACCATCTTAAAATATACCCTTCTATGTATGGAGCATTGTGACATCATCCAGGAAATACTGGAAACGCTGAGATATGCTGCGTCAAACCGCCTGTGGTCATCTTTTTTTTCCTTGCCTTAACTGGTCATGATGCCGTTGGCTCTGTTACCTCTCTGACTAAGTGTCTCTTTTGGGGGATGGTTTGTATGAGCCAGCCTCAGATTGGATCTTCGACATACTGGAGACACTGTGCTCCATACCTGCCTATGAAGCTAGAATACTTTCCTCCTATCGTAAAGCTCAATTATAGTAAACTTGAATATAATAAATCAAAAATGTATAAAGTTCAAAGAGACCCACTTGACGGACTTCAGCCTCATTCTTATCTCAGTTTCATCGTAGATCTGTCCAGCAGATGTTCACATCAACACACCAAATGTAATATGGTTATGTCCTGCTGCAGTTAATGGGCCTTTCTGAATTCCAGGAGCACCCGTCTCAGACATCCAAACTATTTCCCTGTGGTGGTTTTCAGCCTGGGGGACGAATCCTTCTCACCTCAGTAGTTGTTTCTGCCGCTTAAGAAAATCCCATGTTTATTGTATGCATGGACGAGCATATTAAAGAGAAGCATTAACAGCCAGGTGGAGCTGCATGCAGGCAGGACGACGGCCGATATGATTTAAATCCTGCAGCCAACCCCCCCCTCTCGCTTTTACACACAAAGACTAATGGATTTCTTGGGATAATGCATGTTTATACAAGCATCTCTGCTTTCTTAGAAATTGCGACGTGTGCACACGACACGTGCACGCATACACAATACATGCATGTGCACAAATGTTCCATCGCTCATCGTTTTATTGGTAATCTCCCTGCACGGCCCTGTTTAATACACTTTCCATCTAACACGATTCATCACAAACATCTCATTGAGGTTTGGCAGCGTTCCTATGGAAAATCTTAACACTGCAACCGATGCCAAAGTGTTCATTGGTCCTGATAAACACAGCGTCTGAGCCGACTTCTTCTTCTTCTTGCAAATTTAATACAGGAGCGAGTTTGAAAATCAACGTTTTAAGATAAAAGCAACATAAGGGCACAATTTACCCCATTCATAACATGCCTGTTACAGTAATGCCACTCCTTGAATGTCTAATTTTATGGCTGCTACTTGCCACTTCTCTTGCTAAGATCATAAAAGCTGGAGCTGTTACCATGTAATGGTGTGCAGTTGAAATCCAGATGTCTGCTGGTGAATGCACAGTTGGAAAAAGAGGACGGGAGGAGGGTCTTTTTGCAGTGGAAAGACGAAGAAGGAGGGAACAGAAATACAGGGAGGTAGAGGGAGATTGGGGGGTCGTAAGGGGATAAACTCGGTGAAGATGGACGATGTTCAGTGAGAAAACCCATACGGTGTAAAACTGTTTTGGTGTCTTTGCAAAAACACAGATGGGCACAAGCGATAATAAAAATATGCAGACAGCCACAGGTCATGAAGGCAGAGCGGTACCGGGGGGTAAAAGTGTACGTCAGAAATCCCAGAGTGATGGTTGTTTCATGTGGCTGATGACACACTCACACGACCGCACCACAAAACTCTGAATGAACAAGAACTGTCTGGAGTTTTATTAAAGGAAAAATCTTTACAGACTACAACAGACCGGCTAGAATTAGGTAATTTACTCCTTAAACAAGACATAAAGTGTGGATGCTGCAACGGCGATGGGCATGTAATTGAGACAAAGCATGTCTGTGGTGATGAGTGGAATATCCTGCCTACTGTCTGCTCCATGTCTAACCTTGATTTAGCCCAGTTCAGGCCTGGGAGCACTGGAGGGGGCGGGGAGGGGGATTTTCCCACTGTTCACAATGAGTAAAGAGTTACTCATCCACTGTGTATGTCTCAGTTTCCCTGTTCTTCACCCTGTGTGCTGGTTTCCTCCAATCATTTTCCATTTTTTAATCCTCCACCACTGTGGTCCAGGCTTCGATATTTCTATTCAAAGAAACTCCGTAAACAGGCACTCACGATCCCCTGAGGATGACTCCCGTTAACCTTGACAATCAAATCAATTCATTTGTTGGGGAATGGTTGGATTTTCACAATTATATTATTAATACCGTAAAGTTTTGACCTCACCCAAATCAAACTGAACCACTGTGGTCCAGGCTTTGATATTTCTACTCAAAGAAACTCCGTAAACAGACATTCGCGATCCCCTGAGGATGATTCCCGTTGACCTTGACGATTAAATCAATTCATTTGTTGGGGAATGGTTGGATTTTCACAATTATATTAATAATACCATAAAGTTTTGACCTCACCCAAATCAAACTGAATCGGTTTAATCCTTTTAACTTCTAGAGGTCATTATTATTATGATCATTACCAATTTATCACAGACCTTTGAGGCATACTTTGTGATGCTGGGCTACAACAAAAACTCTACTCTGGCGTTCACAACTAATCTTTGATACACTGCCCAGAGGTTTAGTCTGGATATCTATGGAGCCCAGAGGATGTCATACGAGAACGATCAGCCAAAAATGAATTTCAGCTTCCTCCGTCTTGTCCGTGTTGTGTCTACACTTACTCGCTGTCTAACTGTACAAACATTAAACCTTCATGGCTTAGAAATTAATAACTGGTCTTGTCCTGTCAACACTCTGACAGATGTTTCTTCCATAACAGTGGTGTATGAGGAAATTGAGGAGTGGATTTCTTTTTGTTTTTTTGGTGTAGGATCTCAGATGGCCCCTAGGAGGTATTGGCAACCACGATCACATGGCACCACCAGGAGGTCAAAACTTTCACTTTACCAGCAAAATACTGGTCCATCTAGCAGACATCCGTGGTCCCCTCAGTGCGGGAATCGTGAATCGGATCAGAGTTTTAATTTGCTCAGTAATTTGCTTATACGCCGATGATATTCCCCTTAGTGTCCACTGCTCTTTGGGTTTAGCACAAATGTAAAATTTAAGGCGTAGGAGTTAACGGCAGCTCCCTGGTGCTGTGAGCTGTCACTTTGCCAAAGAGATTGTATCAGTTTGATTAGGATCAGTCACTGTTGCCAAAACAGAAATGACAAAAGGCCAAAGGGGGACACAGATAGTGGGGGGAAAAAGTTAAAAGAAGTGGAGAGAGGCCAAAATGAACAGAGGGAGGACTGGATGGTGTGATGGGAAGAGCATGTCTAGACTGTTCCTGGCCTGCCTGAGCTCAGCGCTTTGAAGTGTGCGTTAGTGATGCGTGCTGCGCTCTCGGGGCATGTGTGCAGGGCTCTGATGAGGCTTACTCCAGATCTTCTGTTTTTAGACCATCATCTCCGGGTTTATAGTCTCCGTGCCCATCGCGCCGCACTCTCCCGTCCATTCATATCCCCTCTACTGATCTCTTTTCCCCCCTTCATGCACCCCCCTCCTCCTCCTCTTCGACTTCCTGCCTTCCCTCACGCCATTTTCCGTCCTCTCCTCAGCGCTGCCGGCCCCACCACCACCACACCACATTCCTCGCAGATGTTAGATCTGTGAGCGAGGACGTTTCAACAGATGCAAAAGGCAGGATTCATACCTGGATGCACTAATTGAGTTTCTGTCTGATCTCTCTTGAGGTTTCAACTTAAAAAAAAAAAAAAAGTGGTAATGACAAAAGCACAGGAACATTTTTGAAAACATACAGCGCCCCCCCTTCAACAAGCTAGTCTTTGCGGAGGTGGAAACATTTTTAGGTTTAACGCGTGAGGTAGCACTTTCCAGATTCTTCTGAAAATTACAAGAAGAAGAAAGAGAGGAGAGGAAGTGTGGAGGTTTGTCTTCTCGAAAAAAAGGAGGTGAGGGGGAGCTGCTGGCAGTTATTAAACTACACAACCCACTGAGAAAAATGAACACCCAAAAAGTTGTTAAAAGCCTTACTGTGGTGGGCAGAGTGTGGAGAAATAATG
Organism: Pseudochromis fuscus; assembly: GCA_900323345.1. NCBI lineage: Eukaryota > Metazoa > Chordata > Actinopteri > Pseudochromidae > Pseudochromis > Pseudochromis fuscus. The sequence goes on from OOFC01047471.1 coordinate 58,470, forward strand.
AGCTAAGCGAATTAAACAACATGACTTCACATTTTCTGCTCACAGCTGAGGGGATGTGATATGATGAGGATACAAAATGATAAACAGGATGAAAACAGTGGAGTGGTTCTCAGGTTTCGCAGGTGTATGGATGGATAGACAGACGGACAGACAGGAGGACAAGCTGAGAGACAGATTTGTGTTTTTGGCACAAATGAGCGCCTGAAGCCGTCCTTGGCACACCTCAGTGGAATTAGTAACCGAGCGAGCTTCATTACGCCGACAGCATGGCATGAAGGGAGGAGGTCACCGAGTCCAATGTGGCGCATAGTTTTTTGCTGACGTCCTTCTCCAACCAGTGCACCATCACCACCACCGCCGCCTCCAGAGACTCCCAGTGAAAAGCAGCTTCCTCACCAATATGTCATCAGATCAGAGTTAAAGTTTCACAGTTGATCGAGCGCCGTGAAAGATCCCAGAGCGAGCGAGTCAGCCCATCTGACATTTCATGTATACATCACCGCCAGCGCCGACGAGGCTCACGATTTAACACAACGCTGTATTTTTAATTTCTGTTTTATTGCTGCTGTTTGTCTAATGTTTACACCCTCGACACCAAGTAGTTTAATTGCATCATGGAAAGTATTTCCACAAGATTAAATGTCTTTCTTTCAGCAGTAAGTAATCCTGTTGGTTGGACTTAATTTACTTTGGTTAAATCAACTTTACTAGGGTGCTTTTCTACTCCTTTAAAATTAGTTGGACCAACCTCATTAAATTGGATCCAACGCTAGTAAATAAATTGAATCAACCCCGTGAAATGAAGCTAATTCATACATGAAAGGTCATTTCTGGATGTTGAAGTTTGCGATTTATGGAGAAATTATTTCAATGATTGTTTGAAAGTTCATTCAAATAGCATTTTTTTTTAAATGGAGAACCAATATTAGAGGACTCAAGGCAATATGCATATATCGTATTTTCCGGACTATTGAGCGCACCTGTCTATAAACCGCTATTGAATTTATTCAAACAGTTTCATGTGGTCCACTCTGACTGGGTCTGATGTGACGACGCTAAATGTATCAGCGGCACGGAGCTTGCTAGCTTGTAAAAAGCCAACAAACTTCGTGCCGCCGATACATGAGCCACACCAGTGTTTAAGTTCAAAGCGTTGGAAAAAAGTAGCGCCTTTTAGTCTGATACAAATGTATTCTGTACTTCTGTCTGTATCCTACTTTGATTTGGGAATAATTATGTTTAATGTTTTCCACCATTTGGGGGATATCATATCAGAGTAAACTTTCTTTCCTTCCTTGAATCTTTTTGTTCTTCTACTCGACACATGAGGACAGTATACGTCTTACAAATCCTCATGGTTGCACTATGAGAAAAACCTCTGATGTGGTTCATTGACACTTATTGCATCAACTGACCCTCAAATAACCAATGAGATGACAGGAAAGTGGTTTGGACAATTTTACAGGAAGTACAACATACAGTGCGGATCGATGGAGCGGTCGTCTGGATCTCTGGACGAACGAAGCCCCATTCTTCCTCAGGTTAAAGCATCGCTCTGTGTGATCTCGATGGGAACACAAAGTGTCGAATGCCTCTCCAGTGGTGCTGATTCACCGAGGTATACAAACACCATGAAATGGCCATCAGCACTGTTTCCACTTGTGAAAGCAATAACGCAGCAAAGCCAAAATCTCTAGCAGAGGCAGATGGAGCAGCAGGAGACAGAGCAAGCCTCGCCGAAAATCAATAAAGGCATCAAGACAGTGTCATTAAGAGCGGTAAGGAATTACAAAGCAATCGCCAACTGGCTTATTCTTCTTCTTGTGGTCCAAGGTTTTTATATAGAAAGCCATATGTTTGGCATCAGAGTATCAGCCTGGTTTTCAGTACGAAGGTTTCTAACATAAATCTGACTCTTGTATCAATACATCATTGTAGGATCGGATCTGTTGGTGCTTTGCTGTAGCCACAGGGCCTGGGAGAGTTCATTAAAAATAGCTTGAAGAGTGGCGTTGGATTCCATGTCAGAGTGGGATGGTACACATCACACGCCCACAGCAAAATGCAAATGACTTTGACTCCTCTTCATCGCAAAGTGTGGTGTACACAGCCAAAAATTCTCAGTTTTCGTACTGTGAATATTTCAGCTTTATAATGGAAACTTGCAATTACAAAATAAAGTGTTGAAGGCCAATTAATAAATGATTTTCCAAGGCTGCTGAGGCTTTGCAGGAGGACAAATCCGAGGTCGTTTTTCACAAACTTTAACCAAAGAGAAATAAAGAAAAACCTCACGGGGTGATGTTTTACAGTTTGTTCTTTGTGCAGGAATAAAATGAGGTATTTGATGACCTTTCAGAAAAAGTGTCAGACTTTACTCTTTATTCAGGATTCATATGAAAACATTCATTCACAGTTCCTCTAAATGTAAATCACATAAAAGATCACATCCTTATTATGCCTGTGCAGCCAGAAAGGTCAGAGAAATTACTTCAATGTGGACTGTGAAACATTGTTACTACACTGTATCTGCAGTCTGGATCTAAATGTCTGATTATGTATATTAGTTATGACCACACTTGATGTATTTAAAAGGACTGATCTGCCATGTAAAACCTGTGTGTTTAGATAAGAATATAGTCTAAAGTCTAAGTCTAAAAACTAAGCATTGTCTTTGAACAGAGTAGCAATAGTAGTAATAATACATTAATTGATGTATTGTGCTTTTGCTACCACTAGAAGGAAGATTAGGGTGTCCATGAACAAAGACAAAATTAGATGTAGTGTCCACAAACAAGGACGACCACTTTCTGTGAAGAAACGTGAAGTATACACTGTAGAAAACCTAATATGTAATGTCTGCAGGGTCTCAGGAGTCAGATCTGGTCCCTGACTCCTCCCTTCACTTCTGGAAAAGAAGTGAGAAAACCAACACGGTAACGTTCAAATGCCAAACTCTTCAAAATAAGAGTCCAGAAACCAACAGGTGAGGTTATGCCAGCTTCATCCATTCTGTATATAGTCCATGGTCTACATTGTTGGATTCTGTATACTACTTATGACCACACTTAATGTATTCAAAGAGGACATATGGATATCCTGTCTGGATAAAAACTTCACCGAAGCTCTGGCATTATAAATATCAATATTTCTATCCATTGTTACACTGTGCTACATGGTAAACAGTCACTAAACAGCTTCAAATTAGCATCATCTGTCTATGTTAACACACTGGTGTTTAGCTCTTCTGCTAACGAACCACTGCAGAGCCACAAATAGCCACTTGTGTTGCTCTTCATCTTGCTGTTTAACGTGAACATTTTCCAAAAAACACTTCCAGAAATTAAATGACACCAGCGGCTGTCACGGATGACGACTGAAAAATATATCACCGACTGTCGGATGACTGCTTCTGCTCTTTACGACTCTGGCTGTACGTTTCAAAATGCTGTCACGCTGCTGAATGGAGCTGAAGTGATGGCTGATGGCTGCAAATCCAAACTGCATGAAACCGTTTGTCCAGATTTACTTTGCAGAGACGCTACAGCCGCATCATCCCCGCTAACAGCTACAAATCGGACAACCCCTGTATACTGTACCAGATGTATGATAACATGAACTGCCACCTGTGCATGCTGGTGCTGTGATGTAAGAGATAGATGAAGATAGCTGATTTATTTAGGACCACCTCTATAAACACACACACAGAAAGCCCTCGCTAAATATAAAGACTGTTGACATGGGACACACAAACCTACCCTCTTTTACTGTCCGTCACTTTACACACCCCCCCTCCCAAATATACACACATGCAAACACACACGGTATGTTTATAGCCCACAAATTTTAAAAAGCACAAAGACATAAAGCCTCCTTTTTCACACCAGTATGTACATCTACACGCTAATGCTTAAGGATATAAAGTCATTAGCGTTGGAATCCGCCCTCTTTAGCATACATGCAGTCCCACACACAGTTTGTTTGACAGGCCCATCAGCCACGAATGCATGTAACAAAGCATTTCCTCTGCTGTGCCCCAGGGGTATCCAAACATCGTGAAGGATGTACACTTTAAAGATCAGCTGCAGCTAATGGCTTAATGTGCACAAACCACAAGCTAAGCTACGACAAGATCAGAAAACATGGCAGAACTTTGCTGTGATTAGTATGTTTGTGTAGGTGTTAGCAGATACAAAGCTGAATGTTGTGGTGGAGACCAAAACAGAGCAAAGTGAAGGTTGCACATAAGGGGAAAGATGCACCCAGCTGCAGCTAATAATTCAGGATGTACAGATCATAATACAAGATAATGAGAAAATATGATAACTTTGCTGTGGAGTCCAAAACAGAGCTAAAAATAATATTGCACTGATTCAAAGAAAAATCTAAATATGTGTTAACTTTACTTTGATTTGTTTGAATTGATATTTTTTGACTTTTTAGCTACTGGAGCTGGCAAATTACTGAGGTTTAAATCCCCAAACTGCAGTATTTAACAGCTATACAGAGTAAAATACAAGCTGCTTTCATACTTTACACTGTTGTATATAGGCTGATTTCATATTTTTTCAATCCAGAATGTCTGTTTTGTTTTATTCCTTTACATTTTGTCTATTTAGATTTTTATTCAGTATATTGTGTGTGAGAGAGAAATGTTTTTTGGATTTCTCTGAAGGTCCTGAACATACACCCAAATTGACAAAGAAATCCTGAATTGAATTGTTGGTGGAGACCAAAACGGAGCTAAAACGGAAAGTGAATATTCCACTTTTGCTTAAAAAAGGTGTGTGTTGAAGCCGATAAAGTAATAAATTTTCTCTTTTTGAAATGTAATAGGCCAATAAAAAAGTCCTGAACCAATAACATAATAACTTTTATTACGTTAGATGTAATAACTGAGCCAATAACTTCATTTATTACGTTATCGGCTCAGTTATTACATTTGCAAAGTTTTTTTTCTTTTGCCAGGCCGATACGTAATAAGCAGCCAATAATGTAGTAAATTAGTATGTTATTAGCCGAACATTTTTATGTTATCAGTTCAGGACTTTTATTACATTATTGGCCTATTACATTTCAAAAAGGGCAAATTTATTACGTTATCGGCTGTTATTACATTATTGGCTTCACCATGTGTGTTAACGGTGTACAGAGGAGACAAAATGAGGAGACTCAGGGGGATCCAAACATTAGCACATGTGATGTATAATCCCAGTTACAGTTGCTGGTAATGATTTAGGATACGAACCATAACATAAGCTAGGATATTATAACACACAGTTTACATAAGTTGCTCTAATTAGTATCTTCACATAAACATCATTAGATCACTGTAATAAATAGTATCCTCTGCTCAACCCAAAGGTTTTGCTGAAGAAGGAAAGTGATTTGGTGCAGAGTCAACAAAATAAAAGCTCTACATTGTATTTAAGCGCAATTTTAGCATGTTGTACACATTCAAACCTCCATAACACAACTATTAAACCATCTAATAAGGTCACAGATGACCTCATAGAGTTGACATCACAGCATCACTTCAGCGTCTTTCCATTACTATAACATATTGTATCAAACCCGGCTGCAGCGGGGCTCTGCCAAACACCAGTGTCATGGGACTAACATGCAGACGACACGACACAGCGGCCACATACCAGACAGTCATTCATGTTATGACCTCATATTGTCCTCACCCGTGGACCGCTCTGTTAATGTGCAGCGATTCGTGGACGCTTCAGATGGCAAAACATGTTCAACAGAAACTTTTTTTTTTGAAGGTTTGCACAGGTGGACGACAGCTGTCAGGATCTAAAACAGAAGAGGGAGGTAGTGCTGATGGGTCTGGCTCACTCTGGGGTTATATTGTCATTGTTCAGTATGAGAAAAAAACTAAGAGGGAGAGGGAGAGAGAGGAGGTGGAGGGCGGGGATCCTGGGCCATGACTGGAAAACTTCAGGCACATGAAGGTGGAGCTCATTGTTGGAGAGGCAGCTTTGTCGATATTGACTCCGCCCCCTTCCCTCTCTCTCCTTTCCCCCTCCCAATGCACACACAGATACGGTTTTCCTATATTCTCTCCACAGCCTATCATGTAATAGTAGAAACATATGCGCAGTGGTGTGCTGACATGTGCGCGGGCCCTGGGTCCACAGGGAGGGTGAGGGATACATGGTGCACTGAAAAAATACTAATAATCCTTTTTCCTCTCCCTCTGCTATCTTTTCACTTTGAAATCACTGCACACTTTCTCTTCCTAGTTTGTTGCAGATGTAACCAAACTCCTCTTTGTTTCTCCAAGTCTTTTTTATTTTCCTTCACTTTTCCAGTTTTTCCTCCTTTTCCTCAGAGTTACATTTTGTGTGTAAAAAAACAAGTCGCACAAAAAGATGTTTTTTAAAAAGTGAACAAAAGTCCTTGACAGCTGCACATTTGCTTTGGCTCTAGCTTTTGAGCAAATACCATCCCACCCATTTGCATCACTCGCTGCTCCGCCTGCCTCACGTTCTCACAGCTCCCACGTTTTAACTTTCCGTCACTTTTTTTTCCCTCCTCCTCCTCCTCCTCCTCTTTATTTTATGACCCCTTTCTTCCAGATCCCTCTGCCCTACTTCTCTCATTTTTACCCTCCCTCTTCGTCACCTCCGCAAAAACCCATCCTTGGTTTTGCTTCCATTTCTGTCTTGGACGACAGGATTGTCATTTACTGTGACCGTGATCCAATATCCTACTGTCAGCGTGATTTAAACCAATCAGGCTGAAGCGACTGCGACTCCAAGGGAACAAACAGAGAGGGGACAGATAACAACAACAACGACGAGGAGGACTGGGAGACAGATCTTCAATCAGGCAGAGTTAAAGCCTGTCACAGCTCAGTCTGACACTGTTTAACCGAGACTCATTTTCTTTGAGGTTCGAGTGTACACTTGGACTGGGTGGGTGTTCACTTAAAAAAAAAGGGAGGATGACTCTGGTCTGTGGGATGAGAAACAGACATGTCCTCAGCTGGTTCCAAAGAAAAAATGTAAACAACAGTGTTTTACGGCGGTTTGTCGAGACTTCCTCTCGGTGAAATTAAATGTGATGGTAATAATAGCAATTCCCACAGCACTGATGCGTTAAAATCCATGATATGAATGGCAGGCTGTAGTAGCTGTGGAGGTCTTGGATGATGAGAAGCTTGAGCTCCTCTTAATGACACAGGATTAACAAGGTCAAGGTCACAGAAAGACACTTGAACTTTAAAGTCCGAGACATCACCCCTACAGGCAAAGTTGTTTTCAGTCTCATTAGTTTACTATAAAAATGAAGGACCAATCAGAATAGTTGTTTTCCTTTCCCGGACTGAAGCAGTACAGCACTGTGTTTGATTGGCAGCAGCAGACAGACTGAGGGGAAACAAGAGAAAAGCAAACAGTAGCTTACAAGCCAGCAGCAGATTATATTTTGTTAGTGGAAGAACCCCATCAGCATCTAAACTGAGCAAATCTTTTAATGCGGTTTAATGTGCTGTAGTTGAGTACAACACAACACACATTTTATTGTTTGGTTGCTTGTTCAGGAGGAAAGGCAAGACGTGTGTTGACTTTTCGAAATGTAGACAAAAAAAAAGCAAAACTCAAGCAAAAAAGCTAATGTGTTGTGTTGTGTTGTGTTGTGCTCTCTGGTAAATTATGAATCTAAGGTTCACTATTCTGGACAAAAGCCAAAAGCAGGTTTGCAGCTGGGATGAAGATCAGCACCTCCAAGTCTGAGGCCCGATCCGGGTCTGGGGAGGAGGTCCTGCCTCAGGTGGAGGAGTCTAAGTATCTTGGGAGACTGACAGGCAGATTGGGGCGGCATCATCCACCGTCCGCCATGGTAAACAGGAGGCTAAGCCAGAAGGCGAAGCTCTTGATTTACCGGTCAATCAACGTTCAAAACCCTCACCTATGGTCATAAGTTTTGGGTAATGACCGAAAGAACAAGATCGTGAATACAAGCGGCCAAAATGAGTTTCCTCCGTAGGGTGGCTGAGCTCAGAATAATAATAATGGTTTGGATTTATATGGCACTTTCTCTGGAAGTCCAGACTCAAAGCGCTCACACAGAGATCATTATTCATTCAAACCCATTCATACCAGTGTGGGTAAGCTAAGCTAGCCACAGCTGCCCTGGGGCACACTGACGGAGGCGTGGCTGCTAATTTGCGCCTACGGCCCCTCCGACCACCACCAACCCATTCATACAGGGCAAGGTGGGTAAAGTGTCTTGCCCAAGGACACACCGACAATGACTGGGAGGAGCGGGAATCGAACCACCGACCCTTCAGTTGGTAGACAGCCGCTCTACCACTGAGCCACTGCCATCCCACATAATGACCCAAAGAACAAGATTGTGAATACAAACGGCCGAAATGAGTTTCCTCCATAGGGTGGCCGAGCTCAGAGGTAGGGTAAAGGAGCTCGGTCATCCAGTAGGGACTCGGAGTAGAGTCACCGATCCTCCACGTTGAGGAGCCAGCTGAGGTGGTTCAGGCATCTGGTGAGGATGCCTCCCAGACGACTTCCTGGAGAGGTGTCTTGGGCATGTCCGACAGGGAGGAGACCTCTGGGCCGACCCAGGACACACTGAAGGGATTATATCTCTTGGCTGGCCTGGGAAGACCTTGGGATACTCCCAGAAGAGCTGGGGAGAGGACTGTCTGGGCCTCTCTGCTGAGGCTGCTGCCCCAGCAACCTGGACCTGGATAAAGCAGGAGACGGCAAGTATTAGTATCCTAGACATTTTACCCTAAAAGAAAACATGATTCAGACGTAGACTAATGGTGCTGAGTACAGTTTTGAACAGTTTTGATTGCTTAACTGGTTTGGGAATGGGAGGAATCATCTACAAACAAACTCATATATTGCCTCAGTCAAGATTTAACAATGCTTGAATCCAGATGTGATTAACGGTGATGGATTGTTTGACATTTTTAGGGAAAGTATTTAGAAATTTGCTTCGCCTGCTGTTAAAGGCGTAAATATGTGTTGTGATACCGTGGATCTGAAAAATAATCCATATATTGTGGGTCAGTTTTCAAATTTAGCAAATGACTGGGGAACACCGCAACTGCGTGAGGTTGAGGCTTCATTACGATAACTACTTTTAGCTCCTGGAGTCTACACACTGTAAATCACGCTCTTGTGGATGCTCGTCTTTAACAATGTTATGAAGCTGTGGCCACATGGGATGGATGTGGCCAGGATGCTGCCTGTTTTGTTTTGAGCCTCAGCTTTTGGTAGGTGACGCTCAATTTAGGTGTCAGGTGATATCCAATTAAGTTTGACTTATGGAAACACCAGGCCTGCCAAGAGCTCCTCTTTTTAGGTGTGTCTAACCACAGCTTTAGAAAACCCATGTGAAAGTCTTATCGCTGGGGCTGCGAATAAAGCCGTGAGAGAATGGGTTTCATTGTAAAAGGTGTCAAAAGACTCTCCCTTTTTTTTTTTCCAGCTGCTCTGTCTGAGCTGAGGTGCATGTTTGGATTCCAGAGCTTGTTCCTGCTCCATCTCATCCTGCCCCAGCAAAGCCTCAGGTCCAGACACAGCACAGCAGGTCTGCGAGGTTCAGGGTTTTATATTAGGCTCGTCTTGCTGCCTCCACCCTCCTGCTTTAAAACATACATCATCCAAATCCACAGATACGGCACGACATGATATGACACAATACAAAAACATAATATGATAAGATACACGACATGATATGATACGACACAATACAAAACACAATATGATAAGATGTAATACAATACGGCATGATACAACACAATACGACATGACACGATATGATACGACACGATATGACAATATGATACGACAATATCAATCAATATAAATTTATTTCAAACCTCCATACATACAACTTACATGAACAAGTAACAACAACATAAACAAAAGCATGGTTTTCCAATGTGACACAACACGACACAATATGACATGACACGATATGATACGACACGATATGACAATATGATACAATATGACACAACACGACAATATGACACGATACCATATGATACGATACAATATGATACGACAACACGATACAATATAACATGACACAACACAATACGACATGGCTCGATATGATACGACAATATGACACAACACACTATGACATGATACAACACAATACAACATAACACGATACCATATGATACGATACGACACGATACAATATGATACAATATGCCACGACATTATATGACACAATACGACACAACATGACATAATATGATATGATACAATACAATATAACACGACACAATATGATACAATACGACAGGATATGATACGACACAATACCACGATAACATAGAACGTTATAGAAATTTTGCCAAATTGCTCCATTTACATAACATGAAAGCCTGCAAGTACTTC